>SJYA01001810.1:281998-505507 GCA_006410615.1 Neotragus moschatus
GGAAGACGCCAGCAGCTGGGGTGTGGAGCAGCTGGGGCTCCTGGGCGTGAGCATCTCTGTGTCTGTTCTTTCCATGGGGTCTTTGAGAAGCATGGATTCAGGAGAGCTGGGCTTCTCATCCAGGTCCCCAGTGTTCCAAAGGGGCAATGTCAAGAGAGAAAAAGAGAGAGAACCAGGCAGCCAGCTGATTTATGACCTCGGCTTTTGTCAGTTAGAAGCAAATCATTAAAGCCCCATGTATAAGGAAGAGACCCCACTTTAAAAAAAAAAAAGCAGTTTACTTATTTTGGGGGGTGCTGGGTCTTCGTTGCTGCTTCAGCTTTCCCCCTAGTTGCCAAGGGTGGGAGCTCCTCCGCAGTTGGCCTGCGCAGGCTTCTCACTGCGGTGGCTTCTCTTGTGCAGAGCACAGGCCCTGGGGGCCTCCGTCTTCAGCGCTTGTGGCACGTAGGTTCAATCGTGGCAGCTCCCAAGCTCCGCAGAGCAAGCTCAGGACCTGTAGCACACAGCTTAGTTGTTCCATGATATGTGGAATCTTCCAGGATCAGGGATTGAATCTGTATCCCCCGCATTGGCAGGCAGATTCTTTACCCCTGACTCACCAGGGAAGCCTGAGACTCCACATCCTGAGGAAAGGATTATCAAAGAATTTTAAGATTCTCGAAACCATGTGTGCAGTGCTCTTTCATCATTACAGGGCTTTATCAGTTTTGCAATCCCATTGCCTCTGGCCTAACACTGTGCTTGGTCATTTCTGGAAAAAAAAAAAAAAAGGCTAATTTATCAAAATTATATACAGCAATACTTTTGCTAATGTGAATGTGGTGTCTAGCTGTTCTTTTAAATACATTTATCTAGAGGGCAGTGTTAAACAGGAAAACTGGAGATTCAGAATTAAGATGTTGACTTCCAAATCAGGAAGAAACATATACTCTTGCTTTCTCCCTTGAATTCAGCTGACATCTACAGTGGGTGCTACGAGCGTAACACTGTGCTGGGCTGCTGTGATCAAGACAGCTATCTAACACTGTAAATCAATACTGAAATAGTTTTTTAGCTCAAAGAACATTTATAATATAGAGGAACTAAACACAAAGGAGTGCTGGTGAGGACTAAGGAAACAGAAAGAACAAATAAAAATAAAATAAAATTATGAATAGAAGTAGTCCCAGGTCTTTCAGGAGCTCACAGTTGTTTGTCAGCTCATTAACAGAGATTGTTTACTCACCACTGCAGAAGTCACACTAACAGAACAGAAAAATGGGTCTTAATATCCTGTAGAAGCACCAGGGAAAACTTCCCAACATTCTCCCAAATCCATAATCAACCCAAAAGATGCTCTAAACAATAGACTTTATTAGAGAGGGTACGAAAAAGGCTAATCACATCAGCCAACAATTACTTGGCTGATATTTTTCTGTCCTGTAAATTATAATTTATGTACCGCAAATATCAAGCAAATGTTTGCTGAATGAGTGAAACTTTGCCTAGTATTGTTGGACAGAACCTGCCATTGACAGGTCTTCTACCTGGGGATCAAGGAGTCCTGAAGTCTCTTGAGAGAGAAGTGTTGAAACAGAATAAGAGCACTGATTGCCTCTCACTTTATTTTATTAAAGTGTAATTGATGTGAAGAGGCATTTTCTGATTGGTCTTCAGTGTTATTCTGGTCTCAGGAGTGGGTAGGCATCAGTATCCCAATCCATTTCCGGAATCACTTTCTCAATGAGCAGACACAGGTTGGGGTTATTTCTTAGGTTCTTTCTCCTAATTATTTAAGCTCGTTTCCTTCTGGAGCTTATAAACGGACAGAGGATTGACCAGGCGTAGTAGATGCCATCAGCACCCGCTCCCTTTCCCCTCACCCCTGTCAGTGTGCTCAGTCCCTTTCCAGCTGCTCGGATATACAATGTGTGTCTGAATTCTGCTCCTTTTATTTTTTCTCAAAATTCTGAATTCCTCTGCTAGAATGTGTAGCAGCTGGATGTGCCATTGAGTGTTGATAACCACTGGAGCAGGCCTCAAACAGGAACTTTTGTAAATCGATGTGTAAGTGCCTGGCTNCCTGTCAGTGTGCTCAGTCCCTTTCCAGCTGCTCGGATATACAATGTGTGTCTGAATTCTGCTCCTTTTATTTTTTCTCAAAATTCTGAATTCCTCTGCTAGAATGTGTAGCAGCTGGATGTGCCATTGAGTGTTGATAACCACTGGAGCAGGCCTCAAACAGGAACTTTTGTAAATCGATGTGTAAGTGCCTGGCTCCCTCCAGCCTTGGGCGTGACAATTTGACACATGTTTTGCTCTGGCTCTGAGAGTTCTAATGAGATCTTTCCAAAGGTCTGCAAAACCAGTCTTTCTTGATATCACACGTTTATTGGGTTTCAGCCCTCCCTCCCTCCCTCTCTTCACATTCCAAGAAAAAATGACTGTGCTCAAATCCTTGTCACAATCACTGCTTCTAGAAGAAAACCCAAAGTGTGATGCTATGACTGGGGTGCTAGGTATTTGCCAGGTACTCATAGGGACTATCTATATAAGAAGAATTTTCTAAATGATTTTCAGAGAGTGAAAATATCAATTTTTAAAAAATAATATTAGACACTGACATAATAAGGAGACATGCTTTCAGTTACTTTTCTTGTGAAACTTTGCCTTTAAACAGAAGTTTTTCATGTAACCATCATGATATGAGCAGTTAGAAGGCGCTCACTATTCACTAACTATTCATAGAAGTGGAAGTCATGGGCGTTAACAGGAGAGGCGAAAGAGAAGAGAGATTTCAGACTTTCTCTGTAATAAGTAAATGACTTAAAACTACTACAACTTAATGTCTTGGTTAGATATATTAATGCTTTAAAAATATATTCTTTAAAGCAGTGTNCTCACTATTCACTAACTATTCATAGAAGTGGAAGTCATGGGAGTTAACAGGAGAGGCGAAAGAGAAGAGAGATTTCAGACTTTCTCTGTAATAAGTAAATGACTTAAAACTACTACAACTTAATGTCTTGGTTAGATATATTAATGCTTTAAAAATATATTCTTTAAAGCAGTGTTTTAAATTTCAATCACAGGTCTTCAAAGGAAGGACAGACGTTCTGAGCTAAGATTTTGCGTTTCAGACCATCCTTCTGGAATCTGCTCTTGAGATAATAGGTTGTGGCCATCCCAGCGTTTCATGGAGTTATGTTTCCATTGGAAAAGTTTTAAATATTTGAACAGTAATACTTGCTTGTAAGAGTCATATTATCCTTGAAGCTAGCTTGCTTAATCTACCTTTAAGTTGTTTTTAGGTATTTATGAAATCAGGAACTGATTTGAAAAAAACACTTATATGGCACTTACTCTATGCCAGTAATCTGTCTGAGATATTTATTATTAATTCATTTAACCACAGACTTGCTTGCCAATTTAATAACGTCACCTGTTTTAGAGATCAGGCTCTGGAAGGTAAGGTAACATGCCTAAAGTCTCATGCATATGACTTGATGTGGCTAGGATTTGAACGCTGGTTGTCTTAAAAGTCCATGCTGTTGAACATCTAGAGCTGTTTTCAAGGAGGTCTAGTTAAACAGGATGGTGGGGGACAAATAATCACACAATTAAATGGTATAGCATAATGTTCAGAAGGAGCTTGAAAATGCAGAGGCTGACTTTGCCTGGGGATTTGTGAGCTCCAGGAAGGACAGCACCCTTGACCTGAATTGCAAAGGACACACCATCTGCAGTGATTTTGGAGCCCCAAAAAATAAAGTCTGTTACTGTTTCCATTGTTTCCTCACCTATTTGCCAGGAAGTGATGCATATAAGTTAAATAAGCAGGGTGACAATGTGTGTTGGATNAGTCAGACACGACTGAGGGACTTCACTTTCACTTTTCAAACATTGAATGTTGCCATGGATACTTTCATGGGACCCAGACAAAAGATGTGAACAAGATGGAAGGTTTCTTTCTTTTCCATGTTCTTTCCCATGTGTGAACCTATAGGCAGCTGAAGGCGACCCTGCCCCAAGCAGTACAGATATGCTGCGTTCTTTTACCTGGATTCTGCCCTATGTGTGCTGGAGTAGTTATATGGCTGAATATGGGTCACAACACCATATGCTTGTTCCAGCTGTGGGAAGAGAGAAGAAGGTGGAGGACAAGTGGTTGTCTTTTAGAGGCATTTAGAGTGTTTAGAGTGTTAATAGATCATGGTGTTCACATACTATCAGCAAGAACAGAGTCAAATGACCAGCCTTAGCTGCAAGGAAAGATGGGAAATGCAGTCTCCAGCTCAATGGCCAAGAGTCCAACCAACACTAGACGGTGCACTTACTGAAAGGAAGAAAAGCAGCCTGTGTATTGGAGGCCAGTTAGCAGTCTCCACCAGAGAAAGCTTTCCCATCATAGTTTAGGTTGGTGGATAAAAGAGTTTTCCTAATTTGGCTTCATGCACAATTCTATATTCCAATTTTGAAATGCTCTTGTGGAATACTTAGGCCTCCAGATACTTTTCTGAGGCTTTTCTGTGGGCTTCCCTCTTGCCTCAATGGTAAAGAATCTGTCTGCCANCACCAGAGAAAGCTTTCCCATCATAGTTTAGGTTGGTGGATAAAAGAGTTTTCCTAATTTGGCTTCATGCACAATTCTATATTCCAATTTTGAAATGCTCTTGTGGAATACTTAGGCCTCCAGATACTTTTCTGAGGCTTTTCTGTGGGCTTCCCTCTTGCCTCAATGGTAAAGAATCTGTCTGCCAATGCAGTAGACATAGGTTCAATCCCTAGCTTGAGAAGATCCCCTGGAGAAGGGAATGGGTTGCCATTCCAGTTTTCTTGCCTGGGAAATCTCATGGCCAGGGGCAGGCTACAGTCCATGGGGTTGCAAAAGAGTCAGACGTAACTTAGCGGCTAAACAACAGCAAATTACTTAATAGATAGTTGAAAAGGTTATTGTGTTCTAGGTTTCACCATATAAAACCCGTTATTTTTAATTCATTTCACTAATACATATTGTATTGTAATAACTGGGATTTCTTTGGAAGGAATGATGCCAAAGCTGAAACTCCAGTACTTTGGCCACCTCATGTGAAGAGTTGACTCATTGGAAAAGACTTTGACGCTGGGAGGGATTGGGGGCAGGAGAAGAAGGGGACGACCGAGGACGAGATGGCTGGATGGCATTACCGACTTGATGTACGTGAATCTGAGTGAACTCCGGGAGTTGGTGATGGACAGGGAGGCCTGGCGTGCTGCGATTCCTGGGGTCACAAAGAGTCGGACACGACTGAGCAACTGAACTGAACTGAATACATATTGTATATAATACATAAATACTGATATATATATGCATATGTGGTAATATACTTGGATGCACACATAAACACACACCTGAGAACATAATTAGGGGTAATTTTCTTACACTGTTCACCAAAACCCTGTTCCTCTCATTTCTTTTGCTGAACTTCTTTGTCATAGCTAAAATTTGAATTCTGCTGCTTATGCAGAGTGCTCAAAATGGGAAGAGGAGGCAGATGCAGGAATTGCTGGTGTCTGCAGCCATCCCTTCTTGCCACTGTGTTGGCTTTTCTTATCTTAATTTTGAAGCCTATGACTCATGTTTCTTTCTTTCTTCTTTTTTTTTTTTTTTTGGTGCATTACTTGATAGTGGTCCTAGCCATTCCATTTTAATTGTTGTTGTTCTGCATAATTTCTTTTGCTTTGCTTTATTTATTATGTCTTTATTCTAGGAGGACATATATTTTGTGCCCAGGGCCCAGTCATGTTCAACTGTTCACGACCCCATGGACTGTAGGGTACCAGGGTCCTCTCTCCATGGGATTTCACAAGCGAGAATAGTAGAGCAGCTTACCATTTCCTCTTCCAGGGGATCTTCCTGACCGAGGGATTCAACTTGCACCTCTTGAGTCTTCTACATTGGCAGGCAGGTTCTTTCCCACTGTGCCACCGAGGAAGATGTATATATTTAAGCATTATTATATAGGTATTATATAATTAATGAATTAAATAAATGCATAGACATGTAAAACCGTAGCTTACTACAATTCTGCTGCTTTGTTACCTTGGGGACGTTAAAGTTGATGCTATTTTGAGTTGTAATATGCTCTGAGGTAGACTTCCCAAAATAAAATATCTCAAGAGAGTTCTTGCTGCTCTAGGGTAACTAGAAGACTCCCTGGGGAAGGAGCAGGGAGATTGCTTAGAAAGAAAAATGAGCCATAAGCATAATATTATATTATGATATCACCAACTAATAATGGACATCTGTTTAACTAATTGGGCTTCCCAGATGTCAGTAGTGGTAAAGAACACACCTACCAATGCAGGACATGTAAGAGAAGCAGGTTTGATCCCTGGGTTGGGAAAATCTCCTGAAGGAGGTCATGGAAACCCCCTCCAGTATCCTTGCTTGGATGGCTTCATGGATAGAGCAGCCTGGTGGGCTACAGTCATGAGGTTGCAAAGAGTCAGTCATGATTGAAATGACTTAGCACACAGCATGCATTGAACTAACTAACTAGATACAAATAATTCAGCCTTGAGTGCAAAATCAGGAAATGCATTCAACCTTCATTTCAGTTCAGTTCAGTCGCTCAGTCGTGACCGACTCTTTGCAACCTCATGGACTGCAGCATGCCAGGCCTCCCTGTCCATCACCAACTCCCGGAGTTTACTCAAACTCATGTCCATTGAGTCGGTGATGCCATCCGACTGTCTCATCCTCTGTCACACCCTTCTCCTCCCGCCTTCAATCTTTCCCAGCATCAGGGTCTTTTCAAGTGAGTCAGCTCTTTGCATCAGGTGGCTAAAATATTGGAGTTTCAGCTTCAACATCAGTCCTTTCAATGAACATTTGGGACTGATTTCCTTTAGAGTGCTCTGACTAGATTTCCTTGCAGTCCAAGGGACTCTCAAGAGTCTTCTCCAACACCACAGTTCAAAAGCATCAATTCTTTGGCCCTCATCTTTCTTTACAGTCCAACTCTCACATCCATACATGACTACTGGAAAAACCATAGCCTTGACTAGACGGACCTTTGTTAGCAAAGTAATGTCTCAGCTTTTTAATGTGCTGTGTATGTTGGTCATAGCTTTCCTTCCAAGGAATAAGCGTCTTTTAATTTCATGGCTGTAGTCAACATCTGCAGTGATTTTGGAGCCCCTCCCAAATAAAGTCTGACACTGTTTCTATTGTTTCCCCATCTATTTGCCATGAAGTGATGGAATTGGATGCCATGATCTTAGTTTTCTGAATGTTGAGCTTTAAGCCAGCTTTTTCACTCTCCTCTTTCACTTTCATCAAGAGTCTCTTTTGTTCCTCTTCACTTTCTGCCATAAGGGTGGTGTCATCTGAATANCCCAAATAAAGCCTGTCACTGTTTCTATTGTTTCCCCATCTATTTGCCATGAAGTGATGGAATTGGATGCCATGATCTTAGTTTTCTGAATGTTGAGCTTTAAGCCAGCTTTTTCACTCTCCTCTTTCACTTTCATCAAGAGTCTCTTTTGTTCCTCTTCACTTTCTGCCATAAGGGTGGTGTCATCTGAATATCTGAGGTTATTGACATTTCTCCCAACAATCTTGATTCCAACTTATGTTTCATCCAGCTCAGCGTTTCTCATGATGTACTCTGCATGTAAGTTAAATAAGCAGGGTGACAATACACAGCCTTGATGTACTCCTTTTCCTATTTGGAACCAGTCTGTTGTTCCATGTCCAGTTCTAACTGTTGCTTCCTGACCTGCATACAGATTTCTCAGGAGGCAGGTCAGGTGGTGTGGTATTCCTATCTCTTTCAGAATTTTCCACAGTTTATTGTGATCCACTCAGTCAACCTTGAATGGCTCCAATATTTTCAAAATCCAGAGTCAAATAAGAATGCAACACTCACGTGATATCCTCACTCAATACTACTGCTCAGTTGGATAGCTTTGGGATGTTTTAAATAACATTTAATTCTGTGTTCCTGCACTTATAGCCAGTATTCTATAAAGGGAGAAGTTTGGTTTTACATGTGTCCCTGTTAATATCAGCGCCTTTCAGAGATGACTTCTAGAATGTTTACTTGCCTTTCTACCAGGTGCTTTTGGAAATGATTGAAAGTCTTTCAACTAGAGCTGCCAGATGTGAGGTCAGGCAGCAGTTTGTCCTACCAGCCTAAAATAAAGACTCATTTCTATGAGCCACATTTGCAGCCATTGTTTTCTTTCTACCTTGCATGCAGACAACAGTACCATTCCCTTCTTTGAACTGCAAGAAAAATGTCAGTGACCCAGCTTCCTCTTGAAGCTACCATATTTTGTCATGTATATAATGATAAGGCCGCCAATGGCAATGACATCATTCTCTACTGGTGGAGCCCAAAGCTAGATTTGCAGTGAGACTGTTTAGCATCGTCCTTTTGTGAAAATCACCATTTGATTGGGTTGCGGTTCACTCATAGAGTTTGCCTCAGACTTGACCTGAACCATACTCAGAGCTGTGTCCCAGCATATACACTAGAGTTAGATCTCTTTAACTTTAGACTAGCTCAACATAGTGCCAAGTCATTAGGACCCTACATTATGAATTTCATGAATCCTCTGACAGCAGAAATGGGCATTAACATAAGCATTACTTCAGTGTTCATAGAGGAACTGTGTTTCAGATTTCTTTCTTGTCATTAAATGCTTTTTTTGTATTTAAAATAGAAAAATAGGTAAGTGACAAGGTCTTCAGGAATAATTCTTTCTTGGTTGTGAAACCCACTTAGTTAAAGACCCTCTCTCACTTCTGCTGAAAAAAAAATGTAGGATTCAATTTGGGGCCTTAGAATGAATGGAAATAGTGATATTAAATCATTAATAATAGCTATCATTTATCAATTGCTTATCCTGTGCTGGGCTGTGTTCTTAGAGCTTTACACTGTATTAACTCACTTCATCATTGCAGCAACTAGAGGGGCATACCTTACTCTCATTTTCAGTTTTAGATGGGAAACTGGAAAAAGGAGAGGTTAAGTAACTTGCACTGAGTCTCACAGCTACAACTATGAAGCTGATATTTGAACCCAGACAGTCTAATTCCTGAGCCTATATGCCTAACAAGGACATAGTTCTTTCTTGTTGCATGTAAATATTCAAGAGGATGAATTATAGCCAGAGAGGAGCCATGCTGCCTTAGTAAAGGGGGTTCATCCGAAGCCTCTTGAGTGTTGCTCTAGGTGACTGCATGGGGTTAACCAACCTCCTTTCATTGGTTCAGTTGCATCAGACTGATGCTCATATCTTATATCCACTGATTAGCTCTAAGTTCTGTGATTCTGAAGAACATGTCATTGTTTTGAGCTTTCCTGTTTCTGTAGAAGAGATTGGTTTGGATTTCTGTTTTCTCAATAGCGTTCAAAGTTTCCTGAAGTCTGCAGAGCATTCTGTAGGCCTACTTTAAGGATAAGCTCATTGTCACGTAACAGATTCTGAAAGCCTGTGTCTGGGCATTTTGATGACATTTGTTATTGGTTGAGTTTGAGGAATATTACCTGGATCTATGATAGAAACCTCTAAGTTCTTGGCTGTGTCATAAAGGATGGAGGTGAAATAGAATGAACTATAAAGGAGAGAAGTAGGAAGTATGATGTCATATTCTTCTAGGGCATGAAGTAGGTTTTCAGTGTACATTGCATTTTTCATATATATTAGGCATTTCTTGAATATGTGGGGTTGAGCCCTAAGAAATAGCCATTTTTGTTATTCAAAAACAGTGGACTAGCAGAAATTTCACTCACATACACACGCACACATATACACAGACCCACATATACATACACATCAAAAGATATTTATCCTGTAAACTCAATCAATACAACAAATAAACAAAGCTCAAATATACCTAGTGGGATTTTGCTTGACTTCCAGATGATATCAAAATCTTGTGTAGCTGAAGTTAGGAGTTGGCCCTGAGAACCAATTCTTAGGGTTTTATCGGAGACTTGCTTTTGGAATGGTATGGTTGCTCTCATATTCTCAAGGCCAGATTTACACCCTAAAAGAATGAGACTCAATCCATGTGAAATTGTTTCTTATTAAAATCAGTGGAAGCATAGTACCCAGAGCTGACATTTGAGATTTTTCTTTTTTACACTATTCTGCTGAAGATGAAGCCTCTGCTCTTGGCAGGCTGATGCTGTTCGTGAGGTTTTGTGGTTGGGGGAATGTGTTTGCCAAACTGATGAGAGCTGTTTTTCACGTCCATCTTTTTGACAGAAGTTACTGAGGTGTGACGTCCACATCCACCAAACCATTTCATTTCTCGTTATCAAGCCTCCAATGGAAAGAGGGGCTTCGGGGTATTTTGATCCTTAACAAAGAGGTTGTTATTGGAGTAAAGTTGCTGGTTTCTGTTTTGTTTTGTTTTTATTAAAGAAATAAGGTCAAATGCTCACAGAAGGTGGGGACTTAATGTCAGTTTGGGAGAAATATCTCTTAAATTGGGAGAGGTGTTTGTGTATGGCAAAAACTGACAGCTTCTGCAAAGTTACTCTGTAGACTTATGTATTTGCTTCATGTGGCTTAATATAACTTCCCTCTGTAGAACGTGGGATATAAAGTAACATAGATATGAAAGCGGCATAGATAAGGCAATTGGCCCAAGAATTAGCACACGTGAGTTTGGGATTCTTATCTCTTATTTAACCACCATTCTGCCTGGGCCTTTGTTTCCTCATCTGCAAAATAAGATAATTCAAAACCATGAACTGGAAAGCGAGGTTGGGTGCGGGGTTTCTGTTCTCGGCCCTAGAGTTTCTGGCCAGTGAATTGACAGAAGAACACGCAAAGCATTTGATCTTGCTTACGTCTTTCATAATGCTGAGTGCTGCCCTTGGTATTTAAATGAACATGATTCTACTGCCTTGCCATCAGTGGGACTTGCACTCTGGGCTGCATTCCGGTGGGGGCAGTGGATTTGCACTGATTCATCTGCACTTTCTTTCCCAGTTGCCCCCTCTCCTGGTTTCTACTGTACCTAGCAAATCTGCCAAAGTCAATGAGCCTTTACTTGTTCTTTGTAAATGTGGGTGAACCTGAAAGGTGAAAGGGAAAGTCGCTCAGTCGTGTCTGACTCTTTGTGACCCCATGGGTATACAGTCCATAGAATTCTCCAGGCCAGAATACTGCAGTGGGTAGCCTTTCCCTTCTTCAAGGGATCTTCCCAACCAGGGATCAAACCCAGGTCTCCCACATTGCAGGTGGATTCTTGGATTCTTTACCATCTGAGCCACCAGGGAAGCCCAAGAATACAGGAGTGGGTAGCCTATGCCTTCCCCCTGGGATCTTCCTGACCCAGGAATTGAATTGGGGTCTCCTGTATTGCAGGGGGATTCTTTACCAGCTGAGCTACAGTAGAGAAGCCCTGTGGGCAAACCTAAATAGACTTCCAAATTCATATAACTAATGTGTGATGTGTATTGGCCAGACAAGTCTGTAAATTTATATATACCTCACATATTATTTCTTGTGCCATAAAATCAATAACCAAAATTTTAGACATTGTATTAAGTACTTTCTATATATCATCCCATTTAAAGTTCATCTCCACCCCTATGATTATCCCTAGATGTGGAGATGGAAGTCTGAGGGACTAAATTACTTGTCTGATGGCACATGTAGCTGTTAATGGCACAGACAAGTCAGACTCCAGTGACAGTGCTTGTAACACCGTTCCTCTTTTTAGCTGATGTCACTCTCTGTTATTCTTAATACACATCACCTGCCCTGCAGTTGGAAACCCTCCACTGAGACTCAGATGCTGGGGTTCTGTCTCTCTGATACCACTCTCAAGTGACAGGAACTACCCATGTCTAAACTTCACCATATCTAAAGTGGAGAAATAAGACATACACAAGTGCAATCATATTTGTCTAACTTCCAGGGTTCTTATTAGGCTGGAGTATTTATGTAGCTGCCTTTGGAAAATACAGAATTGTGGCACAGATGGCTAGGAAAACACTAAAAATACCTATGCCTTTTCACGATGTTGGTAAAAGTTTTCCAATAGTGCAGGACTGCCTGNCCCACTCCAGTACTCTTGCCAGGAAAATCCCATGGATGGAGGAGCCTGGTGGGCTGCAGTCCATGAGGTCGCAGAGTCGGACACGACTGCAGTGACTTAGCAGCAGCAGCAGCTCCAGTGTGGACGGTTCCTCAGCCTTGTGTATCCCTGAGCTGGAGAGAGTAGGAAAGAGAGAAGGCTGGGGATGGGAGACATGGAATAAGAATTAGTGCCTAGGAGAGGTAGCTGCCCTTTCCCATCAGCAGGACGAGCTCGTTTGCTTCTGTAATCTCTTAGCAGCCCAGTGATGCCTGCCAACCTTCCATTAAAAATGACACCATTGGCACACTGGCTGTGTTGCAGAATTAATTCTGGGACTGGTTTTCATTCCACTTGCACCTTGACCTCCTCTCTGCTTGTTCTCTCTCCACACCCACATTGCATTCTTTCAGCTTCACAAAATCCCTGTCCTTCTATTTTTGGTGATTAGATTCATTGGCCCTTTAACCTGAAGCGCTGGAGTCACATGTTCGCAGAAGCGTGTAACTTTGGGTGCGTCCCTGACCATCTCAGGGGTTCTGTGCCTCGCCTGTGAGACGGGGATGAGGATGCTGTGACAGACGGACAGTGGGTCCAGGGTGCTGCGTGGGCTCTGGGCACACAGCCTCTGCTCAGCGAGTGCTGAAGGCGTTGGTCCCTGCCCGACCCCTGCTGCTCTGCTTCCTATGTGTGGCCTCACCAGTCCCCTGGGTCTCCTTAATGATCATTCCTGTCAAAAGCCCTCCTTGGAACTGCTCTATGAATACTTATCCAGGTCCCTTCCCTTTCCAAGGCTCAGCCAGAAACTTACTCTGAAAAAGAAGACAAAACAGGAACTATTTCCACTGCAGACTTTCAAGTCCCTGCCTGTTTGATCTGGGGCCCTTCAGAGTTCCTCTTCCCTATTTGCCAGGATAAGGATTAAGTTTTAAGCACCTTAGGCTAAATATAGATCTCTCTTTTGCATCTTCTAGGATTTTAATACATTGGTTCACTCTGTTCTTGACACGTAAAGGGTACCTCCCCTTTAAAACTTGTTAGCACGTGCTGAACACATACACACGGTTACCCTACATTATCATCCTGGGATCACACAGATGCCAAGGCTGCCTTACCGATGATGACAGAGGGCACTTGGTGAGTCCTGGGGACAGAGAGATCATGGTTTCTATGTTAAACTCTGCCGTCTAACAGCTGCTCACTTACCCAAGCTCTTCATCGTACAGCCTTCAGGCAAGAGGCCTGTCCCCAGTCTGGCTCATGTGCTCACTCCTTGCTGCCTCCTACTTCAGCTCTCCGGAGCCTGCTTGTGGACCTCCTTCCTTCCCCTGTGATCCCCCCGCCCTGGGGACACAGTCGGGCCCAGTGATTCTTGTCTCTGTGCCTTAGGTCGCCTCACCGCATCTCTGGTTCGTGCTTCCTTCTCACCATCTTGGAGTCAGCTGGCTTGCCGTATCCATCATCTCAGGGCTCCAGTGTGCCTGTCTCTCACCATTTCTTCTTGCTCCCTTTCTGTTTCCCTCCCAGCCCAGCTCTGCTGGAAAGGTCTTTTCGCAGTCACCCTTTCCTACGCCTTGTCATCTGTTTTCCTCTCACTTGACGCCTTAACATCACTTGACATGGGATGCGGCTCAGGGACCTACTTCTTCCCTGAAATTCTCTCTTCTTTATCATTTCTGCAGCACCATCCTTGCCAGTTTCTCCTCCTGAATTCTCTTCTCCCAGATCGTCATGGCGGTGTTACTTCTTGTGGATTTCACCTGCTTGCGGAGGCTTTCTTAGTTCTGGACCGTCCTAACCAAAGCAGCTTCTGTTGTTCCTTTGCCTCGCTTTCTACCTATAAAAACACCGCATTTATCTGTACTTGACACTCTCATTGATTGATATGCATGCTAACATTTCATGGCATACTTCTGTCAAACTGCATATCTGGCAATACTGATAGGTGACATTTATGACCTGCTGCATGCTGGCTACTAATCTTAACACTTTGCATACTTTCATCTATCATATTCACAATGACCTTGGGAAGTAGGAACTATTATCTTCACTTTATATATGTGGAAACTGAAGTACAGAGTTCAGTAACTCGTACTTGTCAATAACTCTAGATGTCAGAGCAAAGATTCCCATCTCGTCATTCTGAGGCCAGGATCTGTCAGCAGAATCGCTGCAGTGAAAATCTCTGCATGATGCTGCTTCCACGTGCTTTCTGAGAGGACGGGTGGTGGGTCAGAACATCTTCTGTGACAGCAACTGGGGAGAACCAGCACTTTATGTTTCCTTGGGAGTGAGCGCTGAGAATTTCAAGGTTTGGCTTTATAGTGACTCAGAAAGGAGTATAAGAGACACTGAGAGGCATTGATCCCGTTCTGCCCTGAGTGTGGCAAAGAATCATTATGTGATGAGGCACTGCGTTGTAAGTCCTGTAACAAGTTTTCAAGTAAGAATATACACCTGTGAAACTTGCAGCTTATAAATTACAAGATATATATTAATTTACTTGTTAGTGAATCAATAATCTAGGATGAACTGGAAGTAGCTTTTAATTGAAGCAGAGAGAGGAAGATGAGGCAGTCTCCGTTTTCTTCCCTCTGACTCTAGTTAATCATGAAATCCATGCTCTCTGTGAACTATTGGCATGGAGCAGCTGGCTGTAAGACACTCTGTGGCGGCAGAGAGCAGGTGTTTTCCCCATTAGGTTCTGTCTCCCAGGCTGGACTTTGCCTTCTTTGCCCGAATGTGCAGCACACTCCTCTGGCTTGTTCACGCTCCTGTGAACTGTTGACCTGTGCCTGGCAAGCGAAGGTAGCTTGGAGTCACGGCTCAGAGCTCTGAGCTGGCACCCCAAAACCTCAAACTGGGGCTCACCTGATCACAGCAAATCCCATCTCTACCTCTCTGGTGGCTCCACATGGCACCCTCACCTTCTGCCTGTGCTTCCCAAAAGAGCAACGAAAAACTCAGATGCTTTGTATTAATGAACTCATATGTAACTTCCCCAACCCCCAAATGTTTGCATTTGAGGCAAAGAGGACAATTGGAAAGGCTGATTGTGGAATCCCACAGGAGGAAAAATCGCTGTCATTCACCTGTGGTAGACCCTGGGGATCCTCAAGTCTCAACAGGCCAGCAAACCCAGTCCTCATGGGTATCGGAGGAGTAGTTTTACATTTTGTATTGAATTGGATTATAAATGAAATATCAGTGCTGTTCACTAACCTCCCAAGGAATTCTTCCAATCTGCACGTCCTCCCCACACCCGCAGCAACTCCTTCTTCTAGGGTCTTATTTACTACCTGGTCCAGGTTTTCAAACTAATAGACCAACCAAGCACCTGGACTCTGGATAAGACAGAGATGATGACTCAGCTGGTGTGGGGTAGTGCCTGAGATTCCCCATTTCTAACCATCTTGCTGACTGGAGCCCACACATTGAGAACCACTGCCCTCAATTATTGTAGCAGCCCCTGACTTGTCTCTCTGTCCCCTCTACTTTCTTTATCGAATCACCAGAATTCTCCTTAAAATCCTAAAAATTAGGATTTTCCTCACCTTGTTTATACAACTGCCAATGAAACTCAGTGGGCCACTGAATGCATTTCTAGACACTTCAGCGTGATGTCACATATGGCTGGGGACAAGCATCCTGAGACGGGATTTTGTCAGAAACCTGCCTCTTGGGCTCTCTACTGGCAGCGGTAGCCACTGTCTGCTGGGCATTGATGCCTGTATGTATCAGGGCCTCAGGCAATTCTTTACTCCAGAATAAAGTAGTTTATTCTGCAGACAACAGAAGCCTTTGTTGAGAATGAATAAACATACAGTAAAAATGATGTCTGTAAACTTTTTAGTAGTCTGTAATAAAAGCATAATACCCATGGCGGGCTCATCAGACCATACATCAGAATTTTACTGTCAACGCTGAGTCCAGTGTCTTGGGAAATTGACAAGGGTCAGCAGGAGACACTTCCTGCCTGTCTCCTGACCTGAGTTGTTCTGTGCTCTGCAGTACTTTTGCTGGTCCTCTCCTGTGAGACCCCAGCTCTTTCTTTTCCAGACTGCTAGATGTGAGGCCTATTTGTTGCTGTTGCTACTGCCTGTTTTGTTGTGGGGATCTTGGTCCTAATTCCTTTTCTTTGAGTCTGTAAATACTCCAAATGCAGCCCATAAAGAGGCTTGACTGGCCTCCAGAATGCACTGCCAGATGCAGGCTTCCAGCTTTCCTGACCTACCGGAGAGCTGGATTTCATGGGTTTGTTTGTTCTTGCAGTCTGTGCCAACTGGGCACCCTGTCCTCGGTCCACCTTCTTCTTTGCACACAAGTAAATGGGAACACGTTAATCTTTCCTGTGGGTGGAAACAGTCCCTTTATTTATGGAGCCGAACTAAAATTTGGTTTCCCGATGGCCTGATGCTCTGGCTTTGTCTGTGTTAAATGACCTTCTTTCCTATGTTTCCATTTCACGGCCAAGTTCTTCTAGGCTTCTGAGAGCATCTGAGCCCTTGGTGGCCCTGGTCTTCCTCCAGCCCCTGGCACTGGGGTTCTGCTTCCTAGGACCCCAGAGATGTCACAGACTGATACCTCCCTGGCCTCTGCTCTGGTTCCCACCCCAGCCTGCTGACGCCCACACGTGCAGGCCTCCTTGGACAGTACGCTGGTCTTTCTAAGCTCATTGGAAATCTTGTGGTTTGCCCCAAAAGGCAATAGCCTCTGACTTGTCCCCGTTTTTCTTTGGTCTGGTTTTCCTAGGAATGTGGGAGGGAGGGAGGAGGTACTCACTGCAGGCGAATGTCTGACCATCAGCAGACTGAGGGGAGCAGGATGTCGGGGTCTGTCACTGTGGGGACAGCTGACGCAGTCCTGGCACACCGAGAGGAGCGTCTGCTGCTTAATGATCTCCACGTTCTGTTTGTAAGACCTAAGGCAATTAAAAGGGGGAAACTGCTCTAACCAAACTGACGCTTATTTTTCAGTACATGTGGTACACTGTATACTCATTCTCCATATTTTTAGAGTTTTTAAACAGTAAAAAACTTGAAAACTGTCAAGAGCTGACTCTCCCTTTACTCTTCACTGGGCCTTAGAAGGAAAAAGGACAGAGCTGGGCTGTTTGTTCTGGGTTTTTTATGCATAGACAGAGATGCAGTTGAAAGATTTGAAATGACTTGCAGGTTGAAATTGGAGTTTCTTTTGCTCCTTACGTTCTTCTGCGTTTTCGCCCATCAGTACCCTTGTCGTACAGTCTCTCAGTCGTGTCTGACTCTGCAGCCCCGTGGGCTACTGCACGTCAGGCCTCAGTCTTCCACTGTCTCCCGGAATTTGCTCAGATTCATGTCCATTGAGTCAGTGATGCCATCCAACCACCTCATCCTCTGTCGTCCCCTTCTCCTTTGCCTTCAGTCTTTCCCAGCATCAGGGTCTTTTCCAGTGAGTCAGTTCTTCGCATCAGGTGGTCAAACTATTGGAGCTTCAGCTTCAGCATCAGTCCTTCCAATGAATATTCAGGGTTGATTTTTGATTTCCTTTAGGATTGACTGGTTTGATCTCCTTGCAGTCCAAGGAACTCTCAAGAGTCTTCTCCAGCACCACAGTTGGAAAGCATCAATACCCTTGATTAATATTATATATTGTTCATGTCAGGGAACAATCTATGTACTTAAGACTTTGATGTTTTTAATGAAAAAAGCAGAATGTCCTTACCCCCAAAAGGGAGCTAAAAATCATCACATCTGAGGTTTTAAGATAGTATTTTTTAAATTATGCACATATTNGGAAAGCATCAATACCCTTGATTAATATTATATATTGTTCATGTCAGGGAACAATCTATGTACTTAAGACTTTGATGTTTTTAATGAAAAAAGCAGAATGTCCTTACCCCCAAAAGGGAGCTAAAAATCATCACATCTGAGGTTTTAAGATAGTATTTTTTAAATTATGCACATATTAATGAGTAGTATCTTCACTCTTTAGGGCTATAAATTTGGAAGCCTTGAGAAGCTGATGACATCAGTCTCCTGACCAGACCCTTTGGGGTCAGTGCACCCTCCGTCTGCTGGTACAGGTTCTGACCTGGGCATTTGAGGAAGGGCAGCCGTACCCATGTCCTTTACCCAGAGATGCCAGTATCATGCTACCACAGTGGCAACCAAATTGTCTCCAGGCTTTGCTAAATGCCCAGAGCTTGAGGTGGGGGAACAGTGAGCAGCAAAACTGTTCCCTGTGGACAACCACTGGAGAAGGAAATGGCACCACTCCAGTATTGTTGCCTGGAGAATCCCGTGGACACAGGAGCCTGGGAGGCTCTAGTCCACAGGATAGCACAGAGTCAGACATGATTTAGCGACTAAACCACCACCACCACGGAGAACCATTGGTCTACTGAGAATCTAAAAGTGTGCTGGACAAAAGTCAGGTCTTTCCCTAGAATTTTTCCGAGAACAAAGGACAGAAGAGATAGTCTGCAATTTCTCTGCTCTTCAATTTTAATCAAACTTTAACAATGATAATTTCCTCAAACATGCAAAGTGACTGGAGAGCGAAGATGGATGCTTTCTAGTTTAATGAATATAAAGAGGTTAAAAATGGTCCTGATATAATAAAGTAGGGAGGCCAAGGATATTCATGTTTTATGTTAGACTGTGGCAGAGTACAAAACTGTAAAAGAGCTTTGCTAGTGTCACGTACTTCTACAATATTTTTTGAAAGAAAAGAACTTACTGAATGTAATTGCCTGATGTTATAAAGATGGAGACACACTATTCAGTATGTTACCCCCAAATCATGGGCCTGACTAAACTAATCTTAACCTTTTCCTGCTGATAAATTTCAGCCTTCCATGTTCTTCTTTTGTTTTTATCTGCCTCTGCAACTCAGTCCTTCACATTTATCCTGATGGAAGGCCTACACGTGGCAGAGATAATTAAGCCAATCTGATTTTCAAGGCTTGAATAATTAATTACTATGAATTTGACATTTTAAGACGGTGATGTTGACCTTGTACTTTGCTCAGTAGTGAAAATTAAATGTAAGAGATGTGCATCCGAGCAAGGCCCTTCGCGTCATAAAGATTCAGTTTATAGTGTTTCCTGGTGTTCTCTTCTTTTTGGTTTGCACTGCCCATATTGTGCCTTTTCCCAAGGTAATCATTAGTTATTGTTTGAACTGTTAAGGACACACCTCTGTCATTTTGTATTATGTTGTTAAATTAATCATGGCAGTAACAAGCAAAATTTTGTCCCCAAATCCTCGAGAAGGCAATGGCAACCCACTCCAGTACTCTTGCCTGGAAAATCCCATGGCTGGAGGAGCCTGGAAATCCTAATCTGCTCTAAAATAAAACTGATGTTCACTTTTTAAATGAGTAAGCATATCCACTGGTTTAGGGGGGGTGAAAAGTATTCTTTCTTGGGGGCTCAAATTGCACTTGACGGTTGCATTTGGAATGTGTTCCTTCTCCCAAAGGGACAAACAGCAGTAGGAGTTGTGTCCTTGGAACACTTCTTCAGTTCCAAAAGGCAGCTTCTGTCCTCTCCAGAGAGAAGTCAAACAGGAAAGGCAAGAATCATCTGGAAGAGAATTCAAAAAGGAAATGCAGAGCTTGGTAAAAGCTGGCCAGTGAGAGAGACAGAAGGAAGATACAGGGTTGTAAGAGAAAAGGAAATTTTCAAGTGTTTGTGGGGTGGGGGAGAGAAAACTATAAACAAAGCCAGGACTCTAAATATAGAAACTATGAAAATAAATAGCCTCTGCTCCCTGGATAGTCTTAGCTTTGATGTTAAGCAGTAAAACAACTCTGAATGGGTTCCTGTGTAAAGCTACAAATAGGAAAGGATTAAGAATATGCTGATTAAGAAAAGCAAACATGCCTTACCTTTGAATTTTGCTATTTATTAAATAAAAGGCAAGAATGTCCAAGCAAGCATTTTTGTATAATTAAAATTCTAGTGTATGCAGGGTAGAAGCATACTGTCCATTGTCTTGAAATGTCTATTATGCAATTTGTTGCAAAAGAGTAGGTGTCTTACTTTAATTATCTGTGCTAACCAGGAGAGAAACCATGGTTGTGAACTCTGAGGAGCAAGACTGAAGCCAAAGCTGCAGGCAGAGCTGGACTAAAGGGAATCTAACTGGAGCTAGATGACGAAGCTAAAGTACATGTCATGCGTGCTTTTTTATTGCCTTGGATTGGTTTTCATGGAAATTTTCATTAGTTGGATGATACTGGGTACATAATGGATACAGGCACTTCTTTATTTGCTGTTAGTTGAGAATGTGGCTATTTTAGGGGAGTTGGAATGACTGAAAAATAAATAGAACAGCTCATCAAAATATTGTTACTGTTTCTTTTAGAGCTTCTTCCAGTGTTTACTGACAGTGTTTCTATTACAAGGGGCTGACTTAGACATTAGAGTGAAGACAAACCATAAGGATGATGAATTTTTTTAAGTTACATTTCCACTTAATTCTATGATGAGAGATTTATGAAATCTCGTTTCCTTTAGTTTCAAGTAGTTCAAAGACAGAAAAGTCACAGGTCCTTAAGCCAGGTACTCAGTTCAGTTCAGTTCAGTTGCTCAGTCATGTCCGACTCTGCGACCCCATGAATTGCAGCACGCCAGGCCTCCCTGTCCATCACCAGCTCCTGGAGTTCACTCAGACTCACGCCCATTGAGTCAGTGATGCCATCCAGCCATCTTATCCTCGGTTGTCCCCTTCTCCTCCTGCCCCCAATCCCTCCCAGTATCATAGTCTTTTCTAAGATGGTAAATTTTTTGCCCAAGAGAAAAAGATTGGGAGTACTGTGGGGGGGGCGGGGGATGTAGGCACGTTGCAAGTTTCTATTGGAAAAGAGGTGTTTGCAGTTATCTCTGAGAGATCATGTTCTTGAGAAGGTCATAGGACAATCCCAGAGGAAGGAGGATTGTTCATGCTCTGACTCTTGTCTTTTAGCAAATGCTTGTTTCTTTACTGTTGAACACACAAGTGGTGTTAATACACACATGTACAGAAATGTCCTTTTTCCAGACAGAGGAAGTCAGCTAGTAACTGAGCCATATACATTCCCTCTTCACACTTCCTGATGTCCCTAGCAGCTAGTGTGTGCCCATGAGAGTAAATTCTGGCTCAGAGGTGTAAGCAGAGGCCTGTGAGCCTTCGTGGAGATTTTCTTAGAAGAAAGGGCATATGCTGTTTAACCCTCTCTCTTTGCTGAAGTGGGACGGTTGGAAACTCCATCACATATTGGCTGAAGTGTTTCCAATATAAATTGTGTTTGAGCAGCTACCCCTACCATGAGGTCTATGTCACACGCTCAGGACCGAGACACTGTCAGACAGAAAAGGTGGGACATCAGCCCCCTTGTGGTGCCGCCCTCCCAGAATGTGCTCCTGTCTGCAGGGCTTCTTTACCTGAGAAGGAAGTGAGTCTCTAGCCTGTCTAAGCTAAGCTGTTATTTTCACCAGTTTTTTTTAACTTATTGCTGAACATACATTCACTATGATTATAAGTAGGATTAAATGACATTTATACTCAGAAATTTACATGGTTTTCCCAGTTCATGCTAAAATTAGGGCAGAATCTTTGCTTAGAAACAGATATTAATCAATTAAATATATTTGTATATGGATTGAAAAGTGTGAAATGGAATTTTGGCTTTTAAGAGATTTTCTTTAAGGTGTAAAAAACACTGAAAAATGTGTGCGCGCACACACACACACACACACACACACACACACACACACACTCACATGCAAAGCAATAGAAAGCATCCCATTGTGTAACAGTTCAATCCAATAGAATCAGTGGAGCAAAAAGCGAAAGATTAGCACAGGAAATGAAATCCTCAGCCCTTCAGAGGAAACAGCTGAAAAAGACTGAAAGAGATCAGGGAGTCTGGGCAGAGAACTAGATTTTGAAGATTAGAAGGAAAGATTAGATAGGTGACGAAAAGAGGAAATGGGATACAGTGAATACATTGTCAACAGAATGAAGGGATTTTAGATGTTTATCTTAGTATGATATGTATTCCGCCGACATCCTGGTAAAGAATCTTTTGCTAATGCTCATTTCCTTCAGCTGCTCTTGATGGAGTGTCACACTGCCGTGATAGACCATGCAGTTCCCCGGGTGGTATTTTCAGGAAAACTTTGCAGCTGGTGTCTGAATTTTCTCTATGAACAAACCTTACTGTTTGCATTTCAACTTGCAATTTTGTGGTCAAAGAAATGAGTGGATCATTGCACTGTGATGATTGTATCTGCAAAGTGAAGGAGGGTGCTTTGGTGGGGGTTGGTGGCATTTCTCATGGAAATTGGAAAGCGGGGGCATTTAAAATGATCAAGTGAGAGGAACAAAGTAAGATGGAGAAATGTGACAAGCTGGTTTGAGGGGACCAGGTGGAGAGACAGTACTCTGAGGAGAAATATGGGGTTGCTGGTCAACGGAAGAAGTACCATTGAAGTTTTGGCAAGTATTCTCTGATACCAGTGTCTTAATTACTATAGCTTTATAGTAAGACTTGAAATCTGGCAGTGTGAATTTTCCAACTTTATTCTTTCCTTTTAGTGTTGTGTTCGCTAATTCCCAGTTCTTTGCTTTTCCATAAACTTTTTTAAGTGTGTTGATATCTTTGAAAAAAAAAAAAAATGGTTTCTGGATTTTTAGTTGGGACTACATTAAATTTGTAGTTTAGTTGGGAAAAACTGTCATCTTTACCATACTGAATTTTCCCATCCATGAGCATGAAATATTTCCCAGCTTATTTACAACTTCTTTGACTTCATTCATCAGTATTTTGTAGTTTTTCACATGTAAGATCCCTGACATAGATTGTCAGACTTAACCTGAAGTGTTTCAATTTTTGGTGTGATTATACTTTTTATATATATATATATATATATATATATATTTAAACTTTCAATTTTTATTGCTGGAATATAGAAAAGCGATTGACTTCTTATACATTGACTGTATGCTACAATTTTACTGGAGTCCTTATGCAGATATAGTTTTCTTATAGCTTCTTTGGGGGTTCCTGTTTAAAATATCTTGTCATTTGTGAGTAAAGACAGTCTGAGTTCTTTCTTTATTTTTTTAATTCACCAATTTTCTTCCTCAGTTGGGCCATTATTGGTACTGTTTCCAGGCCCTTAGAGGATTCAGTGATACACAGCCACATGGNTTGACTTCTTATACATTGACTGTATGCTACAATTTTACTGGAGTCCTTATGCAGATATAGTTTTCTTATAGCTTCTTTGGGGGTTCCTGTTTAAAATATCTTGTCATTTGTGAGTAAAGACAGTCTGAGTTCTTTCTTTATTTTTTTAATTCACCAATTTTCTTCCTCAGTTGGGCCATTATTGGTACTGTTTCCAGGCCCTTAGAGGATTCAGTGATACACAGCCACATGGGGAGGGCAATCTGCTTCTCTCAGCCTGTGTGTGTTAGTCGCTCGGTCATGTCCAAGTCTGCGAGACCATGGACTGGGGCCACCAGGCTCCTCTGTCCATGGATGTGCCAGGCAGGAGTACTGGAGTGGGTTGCCATTCTCTTCTCCAGGAGCTCTTGCTGACCCAGGAATTAAACCAGGGTCTCCCACATTGCAGATTCTTTATCGTCTAAGCCACTAGGTGAGCCTACTGATTCTAATGCTCATGTCATTCCAGAAATACCCTCACAGACACACCCAGATGTTTGGCCAATATCCAGGTACACCATGGCCTGGTCAAGTTGACAGCACGTATGATTAAAATGACAACGTGTCTCTGATGTTTTATGATCTGAAATGGTTGGGTTTGTCTTTTACTTTTTTTACATAAAAAAGTTCATATGAGCCTTATATTACCTGGAGTATCCCAGCTATTCAGTTCAGTTCAGTTCAGTTGTTCCATCATGTCTGACTTGTTGCAAGCCACAGACTGCAGCATGCCAGGTTTCCTTGTCCATCACCAACTCCCAGAGCTTGCTCAGCTCATCAAGTCGGTGATGCCATCCAACCATCTCATCCTCTGTCATCTCCTTTTCCTCCCTCCTTCAATCTTTCCCAGCATCACGGACTTTTCAGATGAGTCAGTTCTTCACATCAGGTGGCCAAAGTATTGGCGTTTCAGCTTCAGTCTCAGTCCTTCCAGTGAATATTAAGGACTGATTTCCTTTAGGATGCATTGGATGGATCTCCTTGCAGTCCAAGGGACTCTCAAGAGTCTTCTCCAAAATCACAGTTTAAAAGCATCAGTTCTTCAGTGCTCAGCTTTCATTATAGTCCAACTCTCACATCCATACTTGACTACTGGAAAAACTATAGCTTTGACTAGATGGACCATTGTTGGCAAACTAATNGGCGCTCTTTGACCTCTGTGTAACATAAGAAGGGGACGAAAGGCTCGGAAATGGGCCTCATGCCTTCCATTTATGTTCTGCTTATGAAAACTTCTCATGTGACCCTCCTTAAATTAAGAGTGTCTGAAATGTGATTTACGATTAGGTGGTAAAATGTCTGCAATTCCCTGCAGTTTGTAAGGCAGAGTGCAGGCTTTCAGTGGACAGTTATCCACGCTGCCTTAGACCCTGCACTGCCCACTAATACTGATCTTCTGGAGCCCACCCACCTGGGTCCGGGGAGCAGTCGGCACTTCAAGAACACAGTCCTTCAGAACTGCCAAGTGGCATGGTCCAGTTAACCCTTTAGTTCTGTGCCCGGTAAATGACTTAATAATAATTATATCAGAAAGTGTTGTTAAAGCTCTTGGGAATGCTTTCATATTACTAAGATAATATTAAGGAAATCTCTCACTCCAGTCTCAGCATCAAATGATATTTTATGTAACAAAGAACCTCTTTGTGCTGTATCTTTCTTTTTAAAATACAGACGCAGAATGAATACGAGATAAATGAGGTCTGTTGCGTCTGTAACATACTTCCCTTTGTACTTTTCTTCCCTCTTTCTCGCGCTTCCTCTCTTCCCTGGCATCTGAATTTTCAATTATTCACGTATTTTTATTTTAAAATTGCATCTGATCACTATTAACATCAGTGATTTTCTTTAAAGAACATGAGGCACTTTTTCTTTAATTTGTGTGCTTTAATTTGAATATGAGCTTTTATAAGTGAAGCAGTTACAAGCAAGAAAGCCACGTGCTATTTGTTTCCGATTTGTGTGTATCCGTGTCACAGTGTTTCTAAAACTTGAGAATATATCAGGATCATCTGGAAGGTTTGTTAGAACACAGATTTCTGGATCCCACTGCCAGAGTTTCCTCTTCAGTGAGTCTGGGATGGGACCCACAGATTTCTTTTTCTAGCAAGTTCCCAAGTGATCTCCCTAGGCTGCTGCTGGCCTAGGGACAGTACTTTGAGTAAAATGATCTTTCTATCAAGTAATACCAAAGAAGGAGGGATAAAGTCATTGAATTTATGCAGTTTCTTGAAGGTTGGAATATTTGATATGTCCCAGCTTTTGTACTAAAAATAATAATAATAATGCCAAAAGACATACAGTGCTTAAGACTCAGGTTAATTTAATTTCATAATCGTAAGCTAGAACAGTACCAAATTCAGTACACGGAGACTTCTGTACTTAATTTTGACTGACCCACATAGAACAAATGTGATTCATCTGACTTAAAATTGAAAACCCAAATAAGCTAGGTTGGAAAACACAATACATTTTTATTATGGGGCCTAAAAGGAGACAAACTGGTTATTAGAATTGTAAGAGTGATTGGGCCAAAGCTACAGGTAAGTTGCTCCGACATTAAGCAAAATAATCAGAAAATTATGCAAATCTTATGAACAAGCAAGCTAGAATATTTTCCATAAGCATGAGTGCAGGGTCAGAGCTATACAGATTTAAGAATTTTCTCCTAAGCATTTACTTTCTTAAGTAATTCTGAAGACAATTTATTTTTAAGGCTTTCACCTAAGCAAGAAGAAATCTGTTGTACAATAATGAAAAAAGAAAAAGAGCTCTGTTCTCTGGATGTTCAACAGTTCTGTTAAGGACTCATAAGTGATTTATTTGGAAAATCGTATACCCGGGGGCACTGAACCTGGTCCAGGTGGTGCTGGTGGGAAAGATCCTGCCTGCCAATGCAGGAGACATGAGGTGGGTTGAGTCCCTGGGTCAGGAAGGTCGGCTGGTGGAGGGCACGGCATCCCACTCCAGTGATCTTGTCTGGAGAATCCCATGGACAGAGGAGCCTGGCAGGTTATATTCCAGGGGGTTGCAAAGAGTCAGATAAAATTAGCATGCATGCATAGAGGATTAAAAAATTCAATTGGAGAAGGAAATGGCAACCCACTCCGGTGTTCTTGCCTGGAGAATCCCAGGGACGGCGGAGCGTGGTGGGCTGCCGTCTATGGGGTCGCACAGAGTCGGACACGACAGAAGCGACTTAGCAGCAGCAGCAGCATACTCTACAGAATAGAGTAGTTTAACCTAATGTGAAAAGCTGTGGAATGAAAGAATAAGAATTACATTGGGTTGCTTTTTTAAGTATGAAGCCTGCTTAAAATCAGCATACAGGACTCGCTTCAAAAGGTGACCAGTGATGACGACCAATATATGATTCTTCAAGGAGATGATCTGGCGCAAAAAGGCAGTTTACACACCGGAAAGGTAACATTCAAGCAGCCAAGGATAGTCAGAATATTTCTTTGGACTTCTTTCTTTTCATAAAAAAATGAAAATTTTTATGTAAGTATTTCTCTCAGTTATATTTACAAAAGAGACATTAGCAAGGAAAATGTCTTGATTTGAAGAAAGGAAAGGATACAAAGAAATTCTGCCCTGCCTTTTGCCAGTTTTATTTGGGATCTATTCCGTTCTCCCTTGCTTCTTTTTTATCAGCTAATTTAACATTTCAGGAAAGTCATCCCAGGAAGGGGTTTTATGGTTGTTTTTCTTGGCACGACTGTACACTTCCTCTGTGTATTCAGAGTGTTCTGCCTTGAGGAGGTGAACCTCATGCCAAAGCATGGACAGAAACCCAGGGTCCAGTGCCCCTCAGTGCCTCAGAGTCAGTTTTCAGGGAGTCACATTGGCATGCTTGCCAGTGACTATCATCACGCAGCTTCATCACGCGGCGAGGTTGTCCTGGGCCCCTGCTTCTTTCCTCCTTCCCGATTTTAGTCTTGGGTTTGCCCATTCTGCTGTGACTCTGCCCGGTAATGGCCAGCCTGGGAGCTGACCCCAGCATATCTGATCTCCTGAGCTGAAATGCCACATGAATTTCATATAAAGGTCAAGACAAGGATGGGTTAGAAGAAGACAGCATCTTCTATTAATTTTCCTTCTGTCTTATTTCTACCTGCTGTTCTGAAGCTGTTATTGGAGTAAACATTAGGCCTTGTGAGAGAAATTTTGCAAAGTATGTGTACCTTGTTTATGTTATGGAGTGCAAATGCGGAGAATATAGGTGTGTTGCTCCAAGCTGCAAAGGTCCAGCAGGTTCATTCACTCAAGCTTCCTTTGAACAAGTAGCCTACTTCCCACCTCCCAGTGCTGTCCACATCTTACTCTGGTAATTTAAAATTCTATAATTCCTCCTTAAAACATTTTAATGTTTAGTGACCTTTTAGAGTTCATTAAACTTTATGTTTAATACAATTCCCTCTTTCCATGTTAGCCACTAAAGTCTGATTCCTATTAATGTGTAAATCCCAATTTTATCTCCTTTCTAAACTGTGCTATCTCCATGTTATCCCCAAATTCCTGTGATAAACTTCATGCAGCCACTTGCCTTCTTCTTGATCTTTATCCTTGTCTGACCCCTTATTGGAAGTTAGGACTTTTCTTTCCCTTCTTCCTGCAGGGGTCTCCCCTCAAGAGCTGTAAGTTTTCAGTTTAACAGTCTTCCCTACATCGTCTTTCAAATCTGCCCCAAACTAGGTCTTCCTGTGCTTGCTTTTCACTTACTCCCTCACCAGTTTTAGAGAAGTAGTAATACCAAAATAATAGGATTTGTGAAAAATACCTAGAAAAGTGATGTTGTTTATAGAAAGGTTTTTTAAAAAAATTCATCGTTATTCACATTTAAAGTTTTGATAAAATTATGAAATGAATTATTTTTATTCACCTTGGGAATAAATTGTGTATGTTCTCCCTAGGGATATATATTTTTAAAGAAGGGAAACCATAGTAGGTGGTTGAAAATAGAATAAATCTTTACCAAAAAGAAAATGACCTAAAATATAGTGGGTATGAACATATTTCTTTTCAGCCCTAAATGTGACAAAAGGGAACTCTAGTTTGGAAATTAGGTAAGCTGATGTTTTTTATAATCTTTTTCTCACTAGGAAAAAGAGAAAACTATTTACACATTAGATTAGATGATATATACTCATATAACTATTTCCGGAAAATAATCAAAATATTTTAACACTGGATTAAGGATGATACAAGATAAAATACAGTGTACAGTGACCAAGAACTCACTGTCTCAAAAAAATGCTCATTTTAGTAGATGTATCATAATAGTTCAGCCTGTTTTCAAAGAAAATTTAAGAATTCCAAAAGTACACAGAATATATCAAAAGTCAAAGACAATAATAAATATAAAAATGTGATTTAAAAATTTTTATGTACGTGATTCAGAATGCTTTTAATGTTAATTTCTAAGTTGATCATTTGGAAACGATCGCTATCTTGGATCATGTTCTCCAAACAGACCGAAATACAAGTAAGCAAGAGATTTATTAAGGTAGGGCTTCCCCGAGACAACAAGAGAGAGGGAAACAGGATCGTGAAAGAGCAGACGCCAACCCAAGGGGAGCCTTGGCCTGGGAATTGCTCGTTCGGAGACAAGTTGGCTGGGCTGTGATGCTCCTGTCCCTCCTGAGGTCTCACCCTCTGCTGCTTTGCCCCCCAGGCTCTTCCGAGTCTCTATGCAGATGGGCCGAGTGCTCCAGGAGGCCAACGACAGTCAGGGTCAGTGCTTAAGAGAATCACGCAGGCACTGGGAATGGTGTGCAGTCAGGAAAGGGAACTGGCGAGCAACAGGGTGGGCATCAATCAAGTTTCCTACAGGAAGTTTACTAGAATTTCCTGGTAAGCAGGACATGACCCTGGATTTAGTGAACTTTTTCTGTTATTTACAGTTCTCAATACGAATACCTGGCTTCTTTATGTGTACTTGCAGTAGGCTGATCAACAGGCAAATAGAAAGGAGTTTACCTCGGATGAGCTTAGAGCACACAGTCAAGACCTTAGGGATGATGTGTTCACTGACCGGGTGACTATTCATCTTCTAGGGGAAATTCATTAAGCATGTTACTCCTCATTGGACATGCCCAGTCCTTATCCCTACGCATGAACATTGGAAAGAGCTTTGCTGGCTTCTTTTTGTCTTGCCAGAAAATGAAAAGTGATCTTAAGAAGGAAGTCTTCTTTGAAAAGAAAATAACATGTTATTGTATACTTGTCAGCTTCAAACATCTCATTTTAGAAGCTACGTTAACTCCTTGCATGTTCAGGATATCACATGAGATTAAAAGATCACCAAAACTCTAGGGTTGTTGCTTTGCCCCCATCCCATACATGCTGATATGTTGTGTTTTCCTTCTGTTTTTTAAGACATTGTCTATTTTCACTTTTGATTTTCTCTTTGATTAAATTGTTGTTCAAAAGTGTGTTGTTTAATTTCTATGAATCACTGATTTAAAAAGGCTTTAGAGTATCCTTCATGAACCCATAAAAATTTTATTAAATCTTAAAATAACAGATGTGTGGTTGCCAGAGCACTGGGCGAGTCATAACAAGATAAAAGCAAACTTTGGGACAGAAACATTTGAGTTTCTGTGATAATGTGTTGGAATGAATAGCTGAGGGAGAAAACATGAGACTGTGATCTGATATTGTTAATACAGTGTGATTACTCGGGAAAGCAAGGACAAATGACGTTTTTGTATACTTCAGAAAATTTAAAAGTCATACATGCCATGACTGTGTGATTGAAAAGAAAAGGAAGTATCTCNGTTGGAATGAATAGCTGAGGGAGAAAACATGAGACTGTGATCTGATATTGTTAATACAGTGTGATTACTCGGGAAAGCAAGGACAAATGACGTTTTTGTATACTTCAGAAAATTTAAAAGTCATACATGCCATGACTGTGTGATTGAAAAGAAAAGGAAGTATCTCCGTTTCCAGCCTTGCTACAGGGCTGAATCACAACATCTGGCAATAGGCCAAGCATCTTTAGAACCTCTCCTTGACTTTGTTCAGACTCTAGGGCATGATAAGGAAATCAGTGCTTTAATCTGTAATGATACTGATGCTATTGATAAACTCAGTAGGCTGAAGACTTTTCTCAAACAGTCTTATTATCAGTTCCCTCACTGCTTTTGGGACTCTGATGCAGTTATTTCATATTACATGGATACAGGCAATTTGTCCAGCATTCTACAGAACGTTTCACAAGTTCCAGCCCTGGTGAAGTAGCCTTCTCTATGGGCAGCTGTTGTCTCCATTTAATATCTAGGACAGAGGTTCTCAAACTTAAGATTGCTTGGGAATCACCCCAAAGCTTAATTAAAATACAGATTTCTGGACCCCACCCCAGAGGTTCAGATTCAGTAGGTCTAGGGTAGGGCCTGAGAATTTGCATTTCACACATATTCCAAGGTGTATTGTTGCTGATCCTACTGGTCCAGGAACTACATTTTAAGAACTACTAATTTAGGGAAATGAAAGAGATTAGGTCATGGAAGCAGATAAATGGTATGCTCAAATATTCTAGTATGGTAAGATTAAGAGACTAGAAGCAGCTTGAACTACCAGATAAAAAAACTTGGCTGGCTGTTCAGCCATAGGGAAATAGGTGTAGACCAGAGATAACATTTTAGATGACTTAAGGGGAAATTTTGACTATGTTTAAATTATCTGGACTTTTCAAGTGGAAACAGCTTGTTTGCCTGATTAATCTATATCATTTCGGTATTTCTTTTTAAGATATATTTAATGGAGATTAGATATTGTGCTCATCTAAATATCCATAAAGATAGTTTTCTGCATTTATGAAACTATTTGCCAAATGATAAATGCTGTTTCTAGTTCTTCCAATTAGCCTGAAATTAGGACTTTTGCTGAAAAAGGGCATAATAGAAAAATTTGACAATGCAATATTTATCACCATAATACAATTTTTTAAAAAAACCCTGAGTCTTTAGCAAATGCAATATCATTATTTGTCCATAAAAATGCCATGAATCCCTCCTTGGGGATTCATATCCTGTTAATAGATATGAGCTAGGAAAATAAAACACATTTTCATAAACTTTCATTATACTCCTGAATATATCTTTTGTATATATATAGATTTTCCTTGTTGATTATAGTCTTTTTCTCAGGTTTTAAAATAATAATCAAATAAGTTTAGAATAAATCCAGTTACTATTCATTTAAGTCTCTCCAGGATTTTATCCATCGTTTTAAAAAATTTCTGAAATATATTTTCTGAGCTTATATGCTCTAGATCTCTTTTCTCTCATAGCCTTACACGCATGGAGTTACACATGTGTCATTGTAAACATGTGTGCTGTTAGAATTAAGTTTTATTAATGTTATATTGTAATATAGGTTTGGTGCTATGGGTATAATTTTATGTTCAGTTGCGTTAACTTTCCACTTAAGCAGCTTTTTTATTATTCAGTTCAGTTCAGTTCATTCGCTCAGTCGTGTCNGGACGACAGAGGATGAGATGGCAGGATGGCATCATTGACTCGATGGACGTGAGTCTGAGTGAACTCCAGGTGTTGGTGATGGACAGGGAGGCCTGGCGTGCTGCAAATCATGGGGTCGCAAAGAGTCGGACACAACTGAGCGACTGAACTGAAAGACACATGTTTGTTTTCTACTTGTATTATTCTGTTAATATCCCTGCTATTTTTTAGTACTGAAAAAGATTTCTTTAGTGGAAAAAAAATAGATCTGGGGAAACATGGATTCTTTTCCTATCCTGTATTCAGTCTCAGTGATCTTTGGCAATGAATATATTTTTCTCTGAAACTCAGTTTCCTCAGCTATGATCTCCTCCAGAAGCAAAAGTCTATGGTTACATTACAGTCATTACTTCTTGTTGGATGTGTCAAAAAAGATGGCAGCTTTGCAGTCATTTTTATGCTGGGGAGAGTGCCAAGATATGTAAAGTCATTTACATTTTAATTAAGTGCCTTAGAACGTGGAAACAATGGGATAGTGTATTAGTTATCTGCTGCTGCATAGCAAATGACCACAAACTTAGTGGCTTGAAGCAACTCACAGTTTTTAATATTATCTCAGTGTTTCAAGTCGGTCACGGTCTCATCTGCTTAGGGTCTCACAGACTGCAATGAAAGTGTCTACTGGGCTGTGTTTCCATTTGGAGCTGGAGTTCCTTTACCAAGCTCATTCGTGTTGCTCCCACAGCTGACAAAGGCCTGTGGTTCTTTGTCGCCATAGGACTGAGGCCCTTAGCTCTTAGAGGCCTTCTCTTTCCAGAGACAATCCAGGACCGAGCCAGCACGTGAGCATCTCTATGGCTTTGAGTCTATCACTGCCGGTCACTTCTGAAGGACTCACCCAGGATGTCTTTGTTTTAGTTAAATGTAAGTGATCTGTTCAGAGATTTCATGACGCCTGTAAGATTCCTTCACATTTGCCACATAAGGTAACATAATTGTGGGAGGGAAGAATAGCCTTTGCTGTATGCTGTTGCCTTGAAGCAAGTTGTAGGTCCTGACCACAGTCAGTGGGAGAGTTTCCACAGAGGCACAGAAGTCAGGGGCAGGAGTCCTGGTGGTCAGCTTGGAATTCGGCTTGCTACAGGTGGGCCAAAAGTTGAGATTCATGATGCAATTATTCATCTGATGAGCAGTAGTCATTTAAGGTCTCTGTTAGTTCTCCTATCTTCAAAGTAGAGGAACACAGTCCTGATGTTAGAGTAGTGTAGTCAAGACTAAAGAGATAATGTGTACAAATTATCTTACAATTTTTGGCACATCATCGGTTCTCTATTAGTAGTTAAAATTATTATTATTGTTGTCATATTAATTATATTACTTGATTTTGGTTCCTTTTATCTCATTCAATAATTTTTCAGTTTTATTTGATTGGCTGAAAACTGTGTCCATACTTATAATACAATTCATAAGACATGATGGTTCATGTGCCCTTGATTTCAAACACTAATTTTATTTTGCATTTAACTGTGACACTGAAAGTAAAACCAACTTCCTTTCCAAGCTGACTCAACATTTAATGAAATAGCTCAAGTACTAGATTTTCATTTTTGTTTGTTTTCTGATTTGCTTTCTCTACTTTTCTCCTAGGTGCTTTACTTACACGTTACTGGCTTTTCTCCTGGGGTCCTTTCCCTTTCACTTGGCATGGCAACTATTGCCAGCATAAGAATTTATATAAATGCAGGAGTCCCTGCTAGCTAAATGGAGATCTCAGTTTAATATCTCAGTAGATTAAACAACAGCCCACTGAGAAAGATATTGATAGCATTGGCATCTCTGTTTGACACACAAGGATTGAAGGAACAGGCATCTGTAGTAACTGACTTAATAGTACACAGATTACAAAAGGTAATTCCAAGAGACGGCTTAAGTGTTCTGCCCTCTAGTTCTATGAAATTTGCACGATATGAAACCAAGACTTTTTTAAATAAAGAAATGCCAATGTGTCATCTTTCTCTTTCCTCTGCTGTGGCTGGTATTGGTGACATGGGCATCTCATTTCCTTGTATGTTTCCTACTGAGGCTCCATTGCAGACTGGGGAGGGAAAGACATCTGAGGCTGGGGAGCAAAGAAAGCAAGAGACCAGGTGAAGGTGGGTGCAGGGGATCTTTTTTTGAGAGGTATACTAAACAGATTTTCACTCCCTCAGGAGTGAAATCAAGTTAAAGAACACAGAGTCTATTTTATCTGCTTCTCTTTAAATTTAAACACTTCATTAAATGATGCTCAAGTTGCTTTATTTAAACATTGGACATTTTAGGGGGTTGGCAGCCGATAAAACATAGTAATGTCTTCTACTTTTGGTAAATCGAGGTTGAACAACTTAATGAATATAACACATGGGGAAGTTTACATACCCAGCCATTAATATCTTCCCTGTGTGATATTTATGACTGTAATTGCTGCTCTGGTTGTATGTTGTGTGAACTTGAAGCACATTAATGCATTGGATGACTAATAGAATTTGGTGGCAGTGCACAGTAATTGGTATTCTGGAAGAGGGCTGAGCTTTAAATTGCATTCTTTCCTGAGTTTGCAGTGCATTTCATGACTCACCTACCTCACAGTGTGTTGGTGGCTGACAAATTGAAGTCTTTTTGCTGAATAGTAAACATCAGAGACAGTTTGGTCTTCTCCTTGCTTTTCTGTCTCAGTTTTCTCATCATTCATTCAAAGTATCAAAAATAAATCACTGATTACTGTTAATTGACTTTTGTCCATTCTGATCTAGAGAGAAGGCATGTTTGTCAATACGTCACTGTATGTATCGGGGGTGCTAGGGATGTCTCTAAGCTCTTCAGGGGCCATCGTGTGCCTTGGAAATAAAAAGGGGTCTATTAGTTCATTCTTCATTGACTGTTCCAGGTAGATCACAGGCCTTTGGGCACTCCAACCCTCTTTCCTTGTTGGGTGGGCTTAGACGTGAGAGAGAAGGACATATTTTCTTCTTTTACTTTGCTAAATGTCTTTACTGTTACAAAGTGTAACACAAAAGTTGTATAGTGTAGCAATTTTCATCAAAAATCAATGATTGCTTAAATTTACAAACAGAGACATTTATTCTATGGAGTAAAATCTAATGTTAAGGATACATTAGAATAGGAGATAGTGGCTTTTGTCATTCAATAGTTTATCTTCAATAAATAAAATCTGAGCCTAGGTTAGTCACCATTAGTCGCATTTTTGTTTTTAATAAGTGTAAATTTTTATCTGCCCATTCCATATATAAAGAAGTAAGCATTTAAAATTTTTCATGCAACATAATATAACATAGAATGCATAGTTTTATCTCTCATGTTCACCTGAAAAGCCTTATAATAGCAATTCTGTGAATGAGGACATCAGCGTTTTCCATTATGGTCCATGGAACAGTATCACAGGAGAGCGTGTTAGAGATGTGGACTCTTAGGTGTACCCAAGTCCTGCTGAACTAGAAATGCTGATGAATGGTGCTCAACCGGTCTGTGTTTTACATGTGTTCTAGGTGACTCCAGTGTAGTCTGTGAGAACCACGGATGTAGAAGGTATTATCATACTCATTGTAGAGATGATACAGTTGATGGTCACTGTGGGCTGATGATTGCACAAATAAATGGCTAGTTCATTTTAGGGCCCTTCCTCAATCCCAGAAAATAAATAAAGAATTAAATAAATAAAAGAAATAAAGAATTAAATAAATAAAATAAATAAAGAATTAAAGAAAATATTAAAGAAATAGTGAATTCCATAGGCCTGGAAAACAGTCACTCTTAAGAGAAAGGGGCCATTTCCTTGCTTTCTCATCATGAAAGTGGGTTGTTAAAACTATTAACACTAGAATATTAACCTAGAAAGAGTTTTAATGATGCAAGTAACATTTTGCAGTCCCTCCATTGTGTTCCTCATTTTCTTTTTAGTGGAGTGCAAATAGGATGTAGTTAAATCCCAGAGGGGTGGCGGTTGCATGTTACTAGAAGTGGGAGACTGTTTTAATCGTGTCTTCCTAGCCCAATGAGTCTGTGGATAGATTTCCACCAGGGCCTTTCGCACACCACATTACCCATGCTCAGAGTGCCCTGTGGTTTTCCTGCACGCACAATTTTACACACGCTACAGAGAAGTTTCTTAGTTGCTGTGGTATCAAAATGGATGTTAATTTAACTACCCCTCTGTGACTTGGGAAATGAATGTTTCCTCTTGCGCTGAAAGCAGAAAACAGTGGCCGTTATCTGTAATAGGAAAGTCTGTAGAGTGCTGCCTGCTGAGGCCTATTTCTCTGTGAACTCAATTTGGGCTTTGTGTGAAACACAAATAAGTAAAGTTTAAGTCTATTGTTTATTCAACTAGGAAGAATTTCCTTGAATAGAAGATGTTAGTGTGCAATTAGGTGAATGTACCATGTATTTGGGTGTGATTTTTATTCTGCATATATATAAAACATGTTGCTACATTTATGGAGAAAAAAGCTTGAGAAACATGTCAGTATTTTATGAATAATTACAAAGAGAACATGCAGGTAACAACTGCTAAGTTTGGAAGTGATTGGTGACTCTCCACGCACTTCTGCTCTGTGTCCAGAGTGACTTGTTTTCTGCTCAGGACTCCTGCCTCTTTGCATTTGCAATTGCAGTTTCCTTTCCCTGGAGCCCTCCCCACAAAACGCAGACTTATAAGGCTGGCAAACTCCTTTTCATCCTTAGGAGTTGGCTGAAAAGATGCCTTAGCCCTTTCTGGTCCACGTCTGCAATGCACTTGGAAAAGTCTCCTTTAGAGTATAATCATTCGCTGTGTGCATGAGTGTCTCTTTGTATTTTGAGGTGTCACTCCTCAGTATCTAGTCTGTACCTGACAGATTGCAGGAGTCAATAAATAATGCTTCTGTGAATTAATGATGGGAGTTTCCAAATGGATAAAGTCCTCAAACCAGCATCTCCTCTATGCACTGTCGTTTTGCCCAAACTTCCGAGTCCCAGTGAGGAAGCTGGACTCCCTAGAGCTGCCAATGCCTTCTCTGTTTACTTTAGTCAGTTCTCCCTCTTGTCGCCAGTTCGGTTCAGTTCAGTCCCTCGGTCATGTCTGACTCTTTGCAACCCCGTGGACAGCAGTGTGCGAGGCTTCCCTGTCCATCACCAACTCTCAGAGCTTGCTCAAGCTCAGGTCCTTCGGGTCGGTGATGCCATCCAGCCATCTCACCCTCTGTCGTCTTTATTCCTAACACCCTGACCTTTATCTGGTCCCTGTCTCTCAACACTCCACTCAGCTCTTGTCTAAAAGATTAAGTTTCTTTGAGCTAGCGTCTCTTTCTGTTTCTCGTCTTTCCGTAAATGTTTTGGCTGCTGTTGCCATGAAGATGAAGAAACCTGGGCCAGTTGCCCCACCTCCTATCTCCTGAATCCTCTCTATGCCTTTGCCTGGGTGACGTCCTGCATTTGAGAGCTGTTGGTTCCTAACTCACCAGGTGACCTTTGATACTGTAGATGGTGCCTCCTTGGGGGAAGGATGACTCGCGCTACTCTGTCCTGCAAGATCCTTGCTGGTTTTGCTTCCTGTCACATGCCAGGGTTTGGGAGGTTCTCCACAGAGTCACGCACAATAATAGGTTAAGGAAGTCACTAAAATGGGGGAAAACAAATTGAAAAGGCCAGTGTGAGTGAAAGTAGAAAAGGCATTGTTTGCTGCGCTCCCTTCCGCTCGTGGAAAGCTGTGAAGGGCCCGGGGTTCTGTTGTACCTGCTGTGGGGTTTGCACCCCAGTGTAGAGAGTCCATCACATCTTTGACCCTTATTGTCCTGCAGTCATGAAATCAACCTTCAGTCCAGTTCAGTTCAGGAAAATAATTAGACCATTTTGCACCAAACGTTTGGGGTCGGGGCTGTCTGAAGGAATTGGCTGGGAATCCCAGGTGCTGGTCCTCGTAAAAGCCAGGGCCTGTGAGAGATTACCGCCCCTCCTGTGAGCCATCCCAATGGCTCCTTGTCTAGCAAACAGCTCGGATATCTCTGCTCACTGCACCAGTCTCATCTGGCTGGTGGCAGGGTTCTCTGTAACTCGGCGATGTGCACGTCCCAGACTCCATGGTTCGATGTCCCTCGCCAGACTTTTAGGGTTTCTATCCTTTTGCCCAAATCTGTTTCTGGCCTCTTGCTCCCTTTTCTGCATATGCTCTCGGCCCGCAGTGGAATTCCGCATGCCGCTGAGCACCCCTTCCTGCACAGCCACTGTGTCTCCCCTCGTGCCTTCCCTCACTCGTTTTTTTTAAATTAATTAATTTACTTTTTTAAATTGAAGGATGATTGCTTTACGGAATTTTGCTGTTTGCTGTCAAACCTCAACATGAATCGGCCTTAGGTATACACAGATCCCCCTCTCATTCCTCTCCTCCCTTGCATCTCCCCCTCCCACCTGCTTCCCACGCACTGTCCCCCTTCTGTGAGCAACTAAGAGTCACGAAGACCTCAAGGTTCTGTTCAAACCTCTGGTCCTCTCTTGGCTGGATGTTTGCCCATGAGGGACCTCCAGATGCGGGAGACCTTTATCTCCTCCCTTCTCTTCTCGAGTCTCAATGATGCCTCTCAGAATATTTTTTCTGAGCCTCTAGGGGAAAAGTAATCTTTTCTTTTTAACCTTCTTCCATTATAGCAGTTAACTTTAAAGTTGGCATTAACACACTCTCCCTTGTCTTATGCATATATATATTTCTTTGCTTTGTAAGTCCATTCAGACTTATCTGTAGCTTATGTCTTATATCCTGGAGTAACTTGAGTATTATAGACATTCAATAATATATAATGAATAAATGAAAAGATAGGCCCAAGGGGTGTGTGCAAAAGGCTTGGTGCAGATATGGGAGGCATCCTCATCTCTTTAGCTTGGCCACATAGGCTGGGCATGCTGCGAGCTGGGGGTGGCACCTCCTTCAGCCCCCACTCTAACCCCTCACCCCATTCACGAATCCTCAAAACACTCAGAGTGACTCTCAGGATTATATTTCAGCCAGGGAACAGGAAGGCCTGACTCATCATGACTTAGGAATGGCTTATTGGATAGACTGGGGACCCAAACCATTGTACTTTCAGAATGTATTATGATACATGAAGCTGAGAACTAGCAGGTAGGTGTCTTTTCGTTTCCACTCCCATTCCATTGACAGGCAGGGCCTGTAAGAGGAGAAAAATATCCCAACCGCAGGGAAAGTTTCAGGCAAGTCTCAAGATAATAGTGTTTTTAAAGTGATATCAATGCTATGAAACAAAAGGAAAAAAGATCTGTGTGGATGCTTAACGATCTCACACTTTTGCCTTCCAGGAGACGGAACTGTTAGATCTCAGCCTTGTCAAAGACGCCAGATGTGGGAAACACGCCAAGGCACCCAAGGTAGGAAGTGGAGCGTGCTATACACACCAGATGCTGCCTCGATTATTTAGCTGTGTCATGGTGTCAATTAATTGCCCCAATTAAAAGTTTCTCTGTTGTAGATGTTGTAAAATGCAATAAAACAGCCAGTCCTTCCGGAAGCCAGTATGTCCAAACAGTACCATTTTTTGATAAAAGATGGAAACAATGAGCAAATATAGAATCAGTGGACATAGGACTTGCTTTAAGCCCTTGGATCATTTTTTTTTTTTGAAAAAAAAAAAAAAAGCAAAAGTTATTCGGTAATTCTAAATACTCAAAATGTGCTTTAAAGTATTTGAAAAATTCCCTGAGCCTTATAAGCATACACGAACTTACCTTTTAGACATAAACAGGATCTTTCAGCTCAAAAGTTTTGCAGTTGGACTCATTTCATCCCCGAAGCCACAGTGTCAAATCTTTTTGCAAATGTTCCCAATGAACACCCACAGACATTGGGCAGTTATATGGAATGTCAACTTACTTGGGTTTGAAAAACTTACTGAAGAAACCTCTAAAGCAGTGTTTGCAGTTTATTTAGTTTTGGAAGATTGTTTTAAAATGTTGAATATAGGACTTCCCTGGTGGTCCAGTGGTTGAGATGCCATGCTTCCACCGAGGAGGGTGCAGGCTTGATCCCTGGACAGGGAACTAAGATTCCACATGTCATGTGGTATGGCCCCAAAAATGTTGAATAAAACGTTACATGTATTTTAAAAATTTAGATTATCTAGTAACGTATAGTAGCAGGATGTATTGACTTGTTATCAAACTGGGAAACTACACTTTAGTGTATTTAAATTTTAATACTTTAAGGACTTATTCTGTAGCACAGAGAGAATGTTGGCAAATAGGGAAGTACAGGGGCCATTCAGGGATTCGCCTCCTTCCATAACTGATATAAAACCAGCGATTTTCTATTTGAGTATCTACCTGGAACTTTTGCTTTATTCCTTAAAAGTCAAAACATATACTTGACATCAAAAATTATCTGTTGCTGTGGAGAAGCAGCGAGGAAAGTCACCTAGAGTGGTTGTCTTCAGATACCTAACAGTGTGGTAGTTGCTGGCAAATTTTGTCATAGAGCAAACAGCCAAATTCAATACAAATTTTATTGCTGAAGATGTTAAAATACCTACAGGAAAATGTGGTAAATGAAAAGAAAGAAAAATCAAAATTATTTTCAGAAAAGTTTCTGTGGTTCACCTGAAAATGGTCCATTATTTGCATCAATCCACTTAGAAATATGCCTGCAATACAGAAGCTCTGGGTTCAATCCCTGGATTGGGAAAATCCTCTGGAGAAGGGAAAGGCTACCACCCACTGCAGTATTCTGGCCTGGAGAATTCAATGTACTGTATAGTCCATGGGGTCGCAAAGAGCTGGACAGGACTGAGCAACTTTCACTCACTCACTTACTTAGAAAAACAATGGTGTTTCCCTCAGAAATACAATGGTGTTTCAATAGTTTGTTCTTTCATTTTTGTATCAAGCTTATTGTCTTTAATGTTGTGTTGCTGATTCAGAATTGTTCAGTTTTCAAGGTAGACATTTTATTCTTCTCCCAAGATTTTAGACAGGTTTCACATAAGCCTATTAGTTCCAAGAACTATACTGATAACAATTACAAATGTTGTCTTTTAATGCAAATTCATTGTCCTAATTTGAAGTTTCATGGTCATGATTGGCTAAAGTCAGTTGCCTGCCCTCCGTCGGACCCTTTTTGTTTCCAGGCTTTGGGAGTTCAAGTCAGTTCCTCTGGCACACAGAGACCTTCTTTTAAAAAGGGTTTGATTCTTTTACTGCAGCCCACAGCCTACTTAAGTTAAATATTTCATATATGGACCCAGTTTGATAAATGTCTACTGAATGTTGAGAAATGAACAGCACTAGAATATGTATTCTGCTTGGTTGATAAACCACTATTTGATCCTAAAATGCTACCCTTCAGGACAGATTTCAAAGTTTATTCAAAGTTTGTTGGCTTTTAAAGTTTGTTCAACCTAGGTTTGTGTTCTTGATTTTTCTTCTTTTTTTTTTTTTTTTACTTTACATTCCTTGCTGGAGTTCAAGCATCTCAATATACTTTAACATTTTCAAAGCCAATTTCTTTGCATATTGTTGTGGTTGTGTTCAGTCACTCAGTTGTGTCCAACTCTGCGACCACATGGACTGCACCGTGCCAAGCTTCCCTATCCTTCACCATCTCTGGAAGCTTGCTCAAATTCATGTCCATTGAGAAAATGATGCCATCCAACCATCTCATCCTCTGTCATTCCCTTCTCCTCCTGCATTCAATCTTTCCCACAATGAGAGCCTTTTCTATATGAGTTGGCTCTTTGCATCAGATGCCCAAGTACTGGAGCTTTAGCATCAGTACTTCCAATGAATATTTAGGACTGATTTCCTTTAGGACTGACTGGTTGGATCTCCTTGCAGTCCAAGGGACTCTCAGGAGTCTTCTCCAACACCACAGTTCAAAAGCATCAGTTCTTAGGCACTCAGCCTTCTTTATGGTCCAATTCTCACATCCATATATGATACTGGAAAAGCCGTAGCTTTGACTCTACAGACTTATGTTGGCAAAGTAATATCTCTTCTTTTTAATATGCTGTCTAGATTGGTCATAGCTTTTCTCCCAAGAAGCAAGTGTCTTAATTTCATGGCTGCAGTCACCATCTGCAGTGATTTTGGAGCCCAAGAAAATAAAGTCTGTCACAATTTCCATTGTTTCTCTATCTATTTACCAGGAAGTGATGGGGCTCGATGCCATAATCTTCATTTTTTGAATGCTGAATTTGAGGCAAATTTTCACTCTCCTCTTTCTCCTTCATCAAGAGGCTCTTTAGTTCTTTCTTGCTTTCTGCCATAAGGGTGGTATCAACTGCATATCTGAGATTATTGATATTTCTCCCAGCAATCTTGATTAAAGCTTGTGCTTCATCCAACCCAAAATTTCACATGATGTATTCTGCATATAATTTAAATAAGCAGGGTGACAATATACAGCCTTGACATACTCCTTTCCCAATTTTGAAACAATCCATTGTTGCATATCTGGTTCTAACACTTGCTTCTTGACCTACATACAGGTTTCTCAGGATGCAGATAAGGTGGTCTGGTATTCCCATCTCTTGAAGAATTTTCCACAGTTTGTTGTGATCCACAGAGTCAAAGGCTTCAGCATAGTCAATGAAGCAGAAGTAGATGTTTTTCTGAAATTCTCTTGCTCTTTCGATGATACAATGGATGTTGGCAATTTGATCACTGGTTCCTCTGCCTTTTCTAAATCCAGCTTGAACATCTGGAATTGCATGGATCACATACTGTTGTTGAAAGCCTGGCTTGNCAGCATAGTCAGTGAAGCAGAAGTAGATGTTTTTCTGAAATTCTCTTGCTCTTTCGATGATACAATGGATGTTGGCAATTTGATCACTGGTTCCTCTGCCTTTTCTAAATCCAGCTTGAACATCTGGAATTGCATGGATCACATACTGTTGTTGAAAGCCTGGCTTGGAGAATTTTGCATATTATTTTGCTGGTGTGTGAGATGAGTACAATTGTACAGTAGTTTGAGCATTCTTTGGCATCACCTTTCTTTGGGTTTGGAATGAAAACTAACATTTTCAAGTCCTGTGGCCACTGCTGAGTTTTCCAAATTTGCTGGCATGTTGAGTGCAGCGACATATCAGCATCATCTTTTAGGATTTTCAGTAGCTCAGCTGGAATTCCATCACCTCCACCAGTTTTGTTTGTAGTGATGCTTCCTATGGCCCACTTGACTTCACCTTCCAGGATGTTGGGCTTTAAGTGAGTGATCACACCATCGTGGTTATCTGGGTCATCAAAATCTTTTAATAATTCTTCTGTGTATTCTTGCCACCACTTCTTAATAGCTTCTGCTTCTGTTAGGTCCATACCATTTCTGTCCTTTATCAAGCCCATCTTTGCATGAAATGTTCCCTTGGTATCTCTATTATTCTTGAAGAGATCTCTGGTCTTTCCCATTCTTTGTTTTCCTCTATTTCTTTGCATTGTTCACTGAGGAAGGCTTTCTTACTTCTTCTTGCAATTCTTTGGAACTCTGCATTCAAATGGGTATATCTTTCCTTTTTTCCTTTGCCTTTCACTTCTCTTCTTTTCTCAGCTCTTTGTAAGGCCTCCTCAGACAATCATTTTGTCTTTTTGCATTTCTTTCTCTTGGGGATGGTTTTGATCACCACCTCCTGTACATTGTTACAAACCTCCGTCCACAGTTTTTCAGGCACTCTGTCTATCAGATCTAATCCCTTGAATCTATTTCTCACTTCCACTGTATAATTGTAAGGGTTTTTATTTAAGTCATACCTAATGGTCTAGTAGTTTTCCCTACTTTCTTCAACTTAAGTCTGAATTTTACAATAAGGAGTTCATGATGTGAGCCACAGTCAGCTCCCAATCTTGTTTCTGCTGACTGTATAGAGCTTCCCCATCTTTGGCTATAAAGAACATAATTAATGTGATTTCAGTATTGACCTTTTCATGATGTGCAATGTTAGGTCATCTCTTGTGTTGTTGGAAGAGGGTGTTTGCTATGACCAATGCATTCTCTTGGCAAAACTTTCTTAGTCTTCCCCTGCTTCATTCTGTACTCCAAAGCCAAACTTGCCTGTTACTCCAGGTATCTCTTGACTTCATACTTTTGCATTCCAGTCCCCTGTGATGAAAAGGACATTTTCATAGAACCATCCAGCTTCAGCTTCTTCAGCATTAGTGGTTGGGGCATAGACTTGGATTACTCTGATACTGAATGCTTTGCCTTGGAAATGAACTGAAATCATTCTGTCATTTTTGAGATTGTACCCAAGTACTGCGTTTCAGACTCTTTGTTGACTATGAAGGCTACTCCATTTCTTCTAAAGGATTCTTGCCTACAGTAGTAGATATAATGGTCACCTGAATTAAATTACCCATTTCAGTCCATTTTAGTTCACTGGTTCCTAAAATGTCAGTGTTTGCTCTTGTCCTCTCTTGTTTGACCACTTCCAATTTTCCTTAATTCATGGACCTAACATTCCAGGTTCCTTTGCAATATTGCTCTTTACAGCCTCGGACTTTCCCTTCACCACCAGCACATCCACAACTGGGCATTGTTTCTTAGACACTGCTAAGTCGCTTCAGTCGTGTCCGACTCTGTGCGACCCCATAGATGGCAGCCCACCAGGCTCCCCAGTCCCTGGGATTCTCCAGGCAAGAACACTGGAGTGGGTTTCCATTTCCTTCTCCAATGCATGAAGGTGAAAAGAGAAAGTAAAATCGCTCAGTCATGTCTGACTCTTAGCAACCCCATGGACTGCAGCCTACCAGGCTCCTCCGTCCATGGAATTTTCCAGGCAAGAGTACTGGAGTGGGGTGCCATTGCCTTCTCCATCTTAGACACTAGATAATAATAATGAAAGTGAATATTTCATATACATTGTTGTAACATTTAAATCAAATAATTCATTAGCAAACCACTAGCAGCAGTTCTCAAATTTAAGTGCTTGTAGAATTCCTGGGGAGTTTTAAAAAATGCTGATCCTTGTTTTCCACTCCCAGAAATTCTACAAGAATCTAGTTAATATGTATAGTGTGGACATTGGGTTTTGAAAAGTAAATTTGCCACAAAATTTGAACACCACTGCCTGAAGTTATCACTACTATATAATAAGCACTCATTAAATAGTAACCACTATCATCACTGTTATCATTATTTTTTATTTATCATTATTTAAATTTCAAATTTACATAAATCAGGTTCATTTCACTCAAAGTAGAAAAGCTTATGTTTTAAAAACAGTTTGGAACAGAAGCTTGGGTGAAAGGGACTTGGTGGATGGACAGGCAAGAAAGAAGTAGGTTATTAATACCAGATTTAAGATCTTTAAATTGCAAAAGAAAATCTTATCTTGAACTGAACAAATGAAAAGTTAACTTATTAAAAATGATTGGAATGTGTTGAACAATTCAATGAAATTTCCGAGTTTGCATCAAGTCTCATTCAGCTGGTCAAGAACTGTTACCAAATAACAGATGTAGTTTTCTTTCACCGGACTGGCTTCTAAGGTGCTAGAAGGAATTCCTCTTTTATCCTCAGGGTGCTCGTGGTGGCCATCTCTGCACACCACCCCTGGCAGCACCCAGCTTCCCACGCTGCAACAATTATGTGTCACTTCAGTTCAGTTCAGTCGCTCAGTCGTGTCCGACTCTTTGCGACCCCATGAATCGCCGCACGCCAGGCCTCTCTGTCCATCACCATCTCCTGGAGTTCACTCAGACTCATGCCCATTGAGTCAGTGATGCTATCCAGCCATCTCATCCTCTGTCGTCCCCTTCTCCTCCTGCCCCCAATCCCTCCCAGCATCAGAGTCTTTTCCAATGAGTCAACTCTTCGCATGAGGTGGCCAAAGTACTGGAGTTTCAGCTTTAGCATCATTCCTTCCAAAGAAATCCCAGGGCCGATCTCCTTCAGAATGGACTGGTTGGATCTCCTTGCAGTCCAAGGGACTCTCAAGAGTCTTCTCCAACCCACAGTTCAAAAGCATCAATTCTTCGGCGCTCAGCCTTCTTCACAGTCCAACTCTCGCATCCATACATGACTACTGGAAAAACCATAGCCTTGACTAGACGGACCTTAGTCAGCAAAGTAATATCTCTGCTTTCGAATATGCTATCTAGGTTAGTCATAACTTTTCTTCCAAGGAGTAAGCGTCTTTTGATTTCATGGCTGCAATCACCATCTGCAGTGATTTTGGAGCCCAGAAAAATAAAGTCTGACACTGTTTCCACTGTTTCCCCGTCGATTTCCCATGAAGTGACAGGACTGGATGCCATGATCTTCGTTTTCCGAATGTTGAGCCTTAAGCCAACTTTTTCACTCTCCTCTTTCACTTTCANAGCATCATTCCTTCCAAAGAAATCCCAGGGCCGATCTCCTTCAGAATGGACTGGTTGGATCTCCTTGCAGTCCAAGGGACTCTCAAGAGTCTTCTCCAACCCACAGTTCAAAAGCATCAATTCTTCGGCGCTCAGCCTTCTTCACAGTCCAACTCTCGCATCCATACATGACTACTGGAAAAACCATAGCCTTGACTAGACGGACCTTAGTCAGCAAAGTAATATCTCTGCTTTCGAATATGCTATCTAGGTTAGTCATAACTTTTCTTCCAAGGAGTAAGCGTCTTTTGATTTCATGGCTGCAGTCACCATCTGCAGTGATTTTGGAGCCCAGAAAAATAAAGTCTGACACTGTTTCCACTGTTTCCCCGTCGATTTCCCATGAAGTGACAGGACTGGATGCCATGATCTTCGTTTTCCGAATGTTGAGCCTTAAGCCAACTTTTTCACTCTCCTCTTTCACTTTCAATTCTGTGTAGCAGGCACCAAAAGAGAGGTTAGCTTCCTAAAGAGTATTCCAGAAAGACTGAAGCATAACCGCCTCATAGAAGGAGACGTCCGGAGGAGGAAACCTCAGTAGGAGGGGACCACTGTGTTGGCGAGACTAGATGCAGCAGGATGATGGTTGGTGAGAAAAGTTGGGAAGCTTAAGACAAGAACGTGATACAATATGGAGACACTGAGTGGAAGACGTTCTGTGGGGACTATGATCAGAGGAGGGCAGAACAGTGTGGGGCAGATAGTGTTTATCAAATGCGCAAGAACCCCACAAGTGTGTATCCATGTCTTCCTATTATTTTTGTTTTTCACAGCATCTCATTATAGGAAAATTCACAATCTAGTTGAAGATGAACTGTTTCCTATGCCTGCTGTGATTTGAAATAACATTTATAGGAAATGAAAAAGCGTCTCTGTGTTAATGAATTTTAAATGTCTACTCCCGACACAATGCATTCAATTCCAGATCTGCTTTGGTATATACAGCTTTTGTTCAGGCTAGGAGTTTTGCAGTTTCTCACTGGAGAGAAATTAGGAAATGTTTATTCAAATAGAAAAGCTAAGCTAAAAGTACCTTATTTTTTGAGATATAAAATGTGTTTGCGTTTCCCTTTTTGTCCTCTCCCTCCCCTCCCTTTCACCTCCCTTCCTGCTCCCTGCACCCTCAGGTTTATGAAGTGCGTGTAAGAGAAAGAGTCTGTGTTACGTGCATCTTATCTATGCCATATACACACACTGGATCTTCATTTCAAAAGGAGCTTTGATTTTGAAAGGAGTGTGTATCACTATGGTTTCTGACCTATTAGTGGTATAGCATTAATTAAATAAAATAGGCTTGACTAGAGTGAAAAAGATCAGTCTTGTGCAGAGCAAATTTTGTGATACTTTTTTTTGTGTGTATGAGTGTATGCTCTGGAACAGAACAAAAAGTATATTTTTTTGTATGCTGCTACTAAGTCGGTTCAGTCATGTCCAACTTTGTGCAACCCCATAGACGACGGCCCATGAGGTTCTCCTGTCCCTGGGATTCTCCAGGCAAGAACACGGAGTGGGTTGCCATTGCCTTCTCCAATGCATGAAAGTGAAAAGTGAAAGTGAAGTCACTCAGTCGTGGCCGACTCTTAGCGACCCCATGGACTGTGGCCCACCAGGCTCCTCCATCCATGGATTTTCCAGGCAAGAGTGCTGGAGTGGGGTGCCATTGCCTTCTCCGATTTTTTGTATAGGCTACCCCAAATCCTGATTGCATGTGTGCTCAGTAGTGTTCGGCTTTTGCGAGCCCATGGATTATAGCCCACCAGGCTCCTCTGTCCGTGGGATTTCCCAGGCAAGAATACTGAAGTGGGATGCCATTTCCTTCTCCAGGGATCTTCTCAACCCAGAGATTCAACCTGCATCTCCTGGTAGATTCTTTACTTGTCCCACAAAGGTTTCAGAAATGCTGCTAAAGAAGGTAATTCCTTTACCTCTTAGGAAGTATCTTATCCTTAGGAGTGTTGAAAAGTAGATGGGCCTAGGGAAGTGGAGCTGTGGTCTCGGGTGCCTGCCCTGCCATTAACGAGCTCAGGTTGTTCCATGCCTCTGCTTTCTCATTGACGAAATCAGTGTCAGGGGAGCACATAATTTTATGCATGTAAGTTTTGTTAGCTGCTTATTCCAATGTTTAAGGGCAGTTAATCAAGCCAAGGCACCCCATCTTACAGATTATAAAACCGAGGTAAAACTTCCTGCCCTGGTCATAGCAAATCATGAACTTAAAAAGAGGAAAGACCTGTCAAATTTTGCACATGTCTTCTTGGAAGCAGGTCTAAGATTGCCCTGGACTCCAGAAGGAGCAACACCACAGTTACAGGCTCCTGGGTTTATTCAGGTCTCATGACCCATATGCCGCAGTATCACTGACAAGGATTTCTGTGGTTATTACTTTCAAACTGTGTTTTATGCAAAGTAAACTGCTTCTCTTGCTCAACGGATAATTACCCAGGAGATGCAAGGGACGTGGGTTTGATCCCTGGTTGGGAAAGATCCCCTGGAGAAAGAAATGGCAACCAACTCATTTTCTTGCCTGAACATTCCATGGGGACAGAGGAGCCTGGCAGACTACAATCCATGGGGTTGCAAAGAGTCGAGACGACTGAGCACAGCACCGCAGAACCTTGTATATATCCAGGTCGCAGTTAAATTCTAAGTGGTACGAGGGTGCCGGCACTGCAGCGCAGTAGCCCCGTGCAGTGGTACCGTGGCGCAGCTCAGGCGCTCAGCAGCACAGAGCCAGGGGTGCAGTAGCCGGGTGCAGTGGTATATAACATACTCAGCAGAAAAGAGGTACAGCGCAGGAGCGCAGGGGCGCAGCGGTACAGCAAAGCACAGCGGTATAGGTACCCCACGCTTTTCCAGAGTTCACTTTACACCATTTTATGAAAGCCCTACACTAGCACCTGCTTTGGCTCAATGAAAGACATCTGAAGAGGATTTTCACTTTTACAAAAAAGAATAAAGGCGACAAGTGGGAAAATAACACTCAGCACTTGTTTGCAGCAGAGGAGCCCCTACAGAGGCAGTGTACTATGAACTTTGAGGGGCCACCACCGAGCTGCTTCCCCGGGAACCGTCCTCAGCAGCTCAGCAAGCTTTGCACTGCCTCTGTGAGCACGGGTGCTTTGTCTCAGTTTATCTTGTGCCTGGCTTAGCAAGATGCGTCTGATGCAACTTTATGCCATTTCAGCTTATGGAAACTTTCACAGGAATGGGCTACTTTTGGATAATGCAGGAAACCTGTGTATATATCACCACAGGCACATAAGGCAGGTTAGAGTAAAACTACATACAAAAAGCTGATCGGGTTCTGTTTTTCTGATCCTTGGAGCAGAATGCTGCCTTTTCAATTTCGCTGTTGCTTTGTTACATGACCATTGACTTTCTGCTTCTGCCAGGCACTGTTCTGGGCACTAGGGAAAAAACAACTCTGTTCTCATATAACATGCTTTTTAGGAGCAGGGAACGTGTGGTGGTGGTAAACTGGCTTTCCAAGAAAAAAGCAAAAGAAAGAAAGACAGAGAGAGAGAGAGAGAAGGAGGGAGGGGTGAGGGGAAGGAAGGAAAGAAGGGAGGAGGGGGAGGAAATCCCTGATCTGCTGTGTGTCTTCAGTTCCTTTGGGTGAATATCCCCAACCTGGGGAGTTTCAAACCAGAACCTGCCATCACACAGTGCGCGTCACACAATGTGCACGCAGCCTAGAGCCCTGTGAACAGGCTGCCTTCAGCACCCCTCGGGGTCGGGAAACAGATGGCAGATAAGTCCCACTGAAGTGAATCAGGCGAGGATAAGGGGCCACAGATCATGAGTGGCAGAGAGGGTTGCTGGGTTTTTTGAGCCCTAGCAGAGTAGGCTCTCTTGCTGAGATCAGATGAGCAGAGACGTGAATTAAGGGAAGGGGAAGGATTCCAGGCAGAGGGTGCAATAAGAGCAAAGACCCTGAAGTGGGAACAAGCTTGGCATGTTTGAGGAACCAACTCTGTGCCCAGTGTGGCTACAGCAAAGAACAGCGGAAGTCAGATAGGTGGCTGTAGGTGGCTGGGGGCCACATATTTTGGGCTTCATAGGCCATGCTAATGATTTTGGCTTTTCCTCTGCGAGACATGAGCAAGGATCTGAATGTTCTGAGCAGAGCAGTGACAAAGATCTGATCTAGCTTTTAAAAGGCATCAGTGGCCACACCCTTGAGAACAGCGCACAGAGGGCAACGGATATCACCAAATGGCTGCTGCCAGCGCCCAGGCAGTGTTGATGGTGATTTTCGACTAAAAGGTGCAGAGAAACGCCAGAATCTAATGTCTTTTAAAGACAAAAGGTTTCACCAGTGCCTTGGGTGTGCGGGACGGGGTAAAGAAGGGATTCAAGAACAACTTTTAGTGTTTTGACTTCGGAAAGTGCGGGAATTGGGTTTTCATGCAGATGGGAAGGAAGAAGCTCATTTAAACAGAAAAATTTAGTTTGGTTTTTGCGTATTTAAAGCTTGAGATGCTTATCAGACTTCCACCTGGTATCGTATTTGAATATACAAATCTGGAGGTGGGGAAATGTTGGCCATGGAATTAATAACTTTGATTCTTCCAAACTCAAAGTCAAGGGAGGCCTTTAAGAAATATAGGTATAAAAGAAACTTCTGATATCTGAACCATGCTGTCTGCAGCATTTAGGGTTCATGGGGATAAGGAGGAGTAGGGAAAGAGACTGAAGCTGGCATATTCTCCAAGGAATGGAAAGCAGGAGCTGTAAAGGCACTTATATACCAGTGTTCATGGTGACGTTACTTAGAAAAGGTGGAAACACCCAAATGTCCATCAAAAGATGAATGGATATACAAAATGCCCCACATAAACACTAGGGAATGTATCCAGCCCTAAAAAGGAAAGGGATTTTAACTGCTACAGTAAGGATAACCGTAGGAAATGTATGCTAAGTGCAACAAGCCAGACACAAAATGACAAACATCGTGCGATCCCTCTTAGAAGAGGTACCTAGAATAGTCGGATTCATAGAGTCCAGAAGTAGCACTGGCAGTTTCCAGGGGCTGGATTGAGGGAGCGTGGGGAGTTCCTGTTTAATGAGGACAGAGTTTCAGTTTGAGAAGATGAAAGATTCTGCAGATGAAGGGTGGTGATAGTGTATACCAATGTAAATTTGTTTAATGTCACTAAACTGCAACACTTGACAATCACTAAAATAATAAATTTTATGGTATGTGTATTTTGCTACAATAATAAAAATAGAGGCTGAGAAGGAAGCAGAATGAGAAGAAGGTAAACCTTGGAAGCCTAAGAGCGTTTAAAAGAAGGAAGGAGTCATCGTTGGAATAAAGTGGTAGTTTCCTGCTACTCTTTCTCTTTTTAGTTTTGCATACTTGTAACTTTCTTGAAGATAAAACTTTATATACACTTTTAATATTTTCCCTATGTGATTAGGATTCCTTGCTAATATTCAAAATAGGCTATTTATTTAAGGGTTGTCAAATCTTAAATAGCTCATCATAGAATCTGGATGCCAATATATAAAACCTCATAATGAGCTGTTATTTGGATGTTATACAACAATGGTTTTAATTAATCATCCTTGAGGCCTGGAATTGTGCTTTCTTTATTGTCTCTCTTTGCTGATTACAAGCTATTTCCCTGACTTTTGAAGACTCCACCATTATTTGAAACCACAGTCATAATTTGATGTAGATATTTGAGGTTTACTAAAGAATAAGAAAACTCTTTATACAACAAGATAAAGGTTTCTCTCTTTCCACTCGATTGGTGAGGAGATTTACCTTTGGCCCATAATCTCGGTTCCAACTGTTTCGTAATTTACCCGACATGGTGACACAGCTGATTTGGGATAAGAGGGGTGCAGGATTTTCTTCTGTCCTTTTATTTACATAAATGTTTATTTACATCTTTACCAAATGGAGAAAAAAAGGGTTAAAACTTCACAGAATTATCAATGTGTGCGTAATCGTTTTGACAGCTAATCACATTTATCTCCAGATGTAAATTATATGGCATAGCTCCTTTTTCATGTTCATTAAATTCCATAGATGTCAGTGGTTTCCTTGGAAACAAAAACCTTTATGTAACTAGTTGGAGATTTAGTAGCAGAAATATCAGGATGCTAAGGAGGGCAAGGAATGTTTGCTTTGGTAGATCTTTCTGTTTAAAACTCTTCAGCCTCTTCCACCTGCCCCTCAACCTCATGGACATTCTTTAATGAATAAGTGAAGGCTTTTAAAGTTACCATTAAATTATAGAATATCTTCTCTAATGGTTACAAGTTTTTAACTTCTTCAGAACCAGTCACAGATAGGCTAAGTCTCTTCTGGGATGTTGGTGTAAATCACCAAATTTGCAAAGGGATTGGTGTGTCTCTTATAACAATTAAATTTGAATATTTGAGTGATGCCTCCATTACTTGGTGTACATATGTGTGTGTCCATCTGTAAAACATGGTGAACTAAATATGTGTATGGCTGAGTAACGATTCTGTTTTTAAAAAACAATAGCAAGCCTCTGTCTTAGTATCTACTGCCAAAGAGTTCCAAAGGCCCCTGAAGAGTTCCTGAGGGGCCAGGGAGAGGTCACAGTTTTGGCAAACGCTAATAGTGGGTGAGAGACTTGACAGCTAGGAACGCTCTTCTTCTGGCCAGGGTGGACCTCCTGTTGAAAGCAGGGGGACAGCATTAGTATCATGAGTTAACTAAACTTCAGGTCTTTTTAGAAGGTTCTGACTCATTCCATCATTGCTCCTGTCTTGTGTAACTTCAACCTAAATGCAGTCTGTACATGCAATGGTACAGAGTTGCATTTTGAAAACATTTCTCAATTTTAATTCTTTCAAATGCCATAATACGCCACCTTGTGGATTTAGCCGATAATACTTTAATTCTACACAGTGAATTTCTCTCTAAACCAGGGTTTTCAAACTTTGTTTCTAATATAGAGATATGAGAAACACTGGGGGAGTTTTAAAAATCTCAATGTCCAGGCCTCCTCCAGATAAATTAAATCAGAATATCTTTTGTGGGGCTCAAGCACTAATAGTTTCTTTAAAGCTCCCCAGAGATTCCGATGTTTAAATTTCCTTGCTTAAAGTCTGCACTGCTCTCATTGAAAAAAAAAAAAAAAAAGGAGAATTGCATTGAAACATGTACACTATCATGTAAGAAACGAATAACTAGTCTAGGTTCAATACAGGATACAGGATGCTTGGGGCTGGTGCACTGGGATGACCCAGAGAGATGATATGGGGAGGGTGGTGGGAGGGGGGTTCAGGGTTGGGAACTCATGTACACCCGTGGCAGATTCATGTCAATGTATGGCAAAAGCAATACAGTATTGTAAAGTAAAAAAAAAAGAAAAAATTTTTAAAAAAAGAAAAGAAAAAAAAATTGTCTTAAATAGATGTTTCTCTTTTTAAAATAAGGACTTTACACAATAAGGTACTGAGAACTTTCCTATAATATTCCCTCATCAAAAGTCTGATTTTCAGTCTCGTCTTCCCTCAACTTTCCCAGCTGTACTTAATATAACAAGAAATGTGCTTCTTGTAGGAGTGTTTTCCAGCTGCCTAACCAAGTTCCAAAGATGGGGTGAACTAAACAGTGGAAACTTGTATTCTCATTATTCTGGAGACTTGAAGCCTGAGATCTGGTATGGGCAGGCATGGTTTCTTCTGCACCCTCTCTTGTCGGCTTGTAGATGGCTGGCTGTTCCCTCTGTCTTCACACGGGCCTCTGCCTGTACTTACCTGTGTCCTGATCCTCTTCTTGTTAGGACTGAGTGTATTGGACTAGGACCCACCCTAACTACCTCATTTTATCATGATTTCCTTGAAGGATTAAGGACTTTAATGAAGTGAGGTCGCTCAGTTGTGTCTGACTCTTTGGGACCCTATGGACTGTACAGGCTCCTTCATCCATGGAATTTTCCAGGCAAGGATACTGGAGTGGGTTGCCATTTGCTTCTCTAGGGGATCTTCCCAACCCAGGGATTGAACCTGGATCTCCTGCACTGCAGGCAGACTCCTTACTATTTACGTTCTGGTTAATAGATATCTGTAGTGAGGGTGGTTAGGAGTACAGGAGAAGGGTGGGAGACACAATTCAGCCCATAACAACATTTTCTCACTACATGCAAAGGATTATTTCACAATGGATCTAATATAAATAAGTAAATTCTTTCTTTATAATCAATTTGATTGTTAAAGTGGATAGAAATGTATAGTTGGAATTATTTCAGAAATACACATTATTTATTGCTTTTACAGAGGCTCCATATTGCAGCTTATATTTTTGTTTCATTACATTTGTGCCCCTTCTTCTGTACCCCAGCTCCTCAACATGTGTCTTTGCACATCTAATTGCCTACTATAGTGTAGTCATTACTTGTACAAGCTTTGAGTCAAATGGTCAAGCCTCAAATCCAATTACTAGCTATATATAACCCAGGAAGTGATTCCACATCTCTGAGATTTAATTGCTCCTATGAATTATGGAAATAATCTCTCTGTTTATCTTATTTGGTTGCTGTAAAGACTCAATGGTAAAATGCATCTAAAGCACTTGACACAACTCTCATGTCCATTGTGTACGTTAAATACATTTTAGCTATCACCCTTAATGACTTTTAGTAAGTCAAATGTATAATTGATGCTCATGCCATGTGTTGTAGCACGCAAAAGCAAGTTAGTTACCTATTTACAGTAGAATTCAGGTACTGCTATGGCTTACTCCACATGAGAGATTTATACCTTTGTAGCTCTACTTAAACTATCTGTAAACATCTACTTTTATATATTAACTGTAGAAAAATGAACTTGAAGCATACTTATCCTTCCAGCCAAACGCCTGTCTGTAGTGGACCATCACAGCAACTTGTTGTGCTAAGACTTAAAATTCTTATTTAGAAAACTGCCTAGATTTGTAAAGAGTTAAATAGATTTTCTCAAAAATCAAAATAATATTCAGTTCAGTTCAGTCGCTCAGTCGTGTCTGACTCTTTGCAACCCCATGGACAGCAGAATGCCAGGCCTCCCTGTCCATCACCAGCTCCTGGAGTTTACTCAAACTCATGTCCATTGAGTCGGTGATGCTATCCAACCATCTCATCCTCTGCCATCCCCTTCTCCTCCCACCTTCAATCTTTCCCAGCATCAAGGTCTTTTTAAATGAGTCAGTTCTTCACATCAGATGGCCAAAGTATTGGAGCTTCAGCTTCAACACCAGTCTTTCCAATGAATATTCAGGGTTGATTTCCTTTAGAATTGACTGGTTGGATATCCTTGCAATCCAAGGGACTCTCAAGAGTCTCCAGCACCACAGTTCAAAAGCATCAATTCTTTGGCACTCAGCTTTCTTTATGGTCCAACTCTCACATCCATACATGACTACTGGAAAAACCATAGCCTTGAATATACGGACCTTTGTTGGCAAAGTAATGTCTCTATTTTTTGATATGCTATCTAGGTTGGTCATAAGTTTCCTTCCAAGGAGTAAACATCCTTTAATTCATGGCTGCAGTCACGATATTAGAGCAATTTACTTTCAGTTAAGACCAGTTAAGAACATGTTGGTATCTTTTTCTGCACTTTGAAACCACTGAAATAAAATTGGAAGCACTGTTTGGAAAGGGAAGACCAAAGTTATGTAAAGAGACCAGATTCAAATCCCAGTGCATTATCTTAACTGAGAGATCCCGAGAAGGTTTCTTAGCTTCTCTCTGAGAATAATACCGGTTAGATATAAGGTTGTCTGGTGAGTTTAATTATCACTGGTAACAAGACACACGGAGAAGGCAATGGCAGCCCCCTTGAGTACTCTTGCCTGGAAAATCCCATGGATGGAGGAGCCTGGTAGGCTGCAGTCCATGGGGTCGCAAAGTTGGGCATGACTGAGCAAGTTCACTTTCACTTTTCACTTTCATACATTGGAGAAGGAAGTGGCAACCCACTCCAGTGTTCTTGCCTGGAGAATCCCAGAGACGGGGGAGCCTGGTGGGCTGCTGTCTATGGGGTCGCACAGAGTCGGACACGACTGAAGCGACTTAGCAGCAGCAGCAGCAACAACAAGACACATATCCTAATGTTTGATACACTCTAGGAGTTCACTCCTTGTGACTTAATTGCCTGCCTGCCTTGGGTTCAATGTTGGTTTATTCTTCTTAACTCTCAGTGAATCTGATGGGTAATTAAGCACATATACTACTTGAATACCTTCTTGTTGGAGATTAGCTTCTAATGTGCTTTTCATGTAATTTAACATGGGCACAAACAGGGTGAAAAAATGGAATGTAATTTGACCCATGATGTAAGAGAATAAAAAGGTGGGGGAGTGAAAGTAATGTTTATGACTACCACGGAGTCATTGTGAGAATTAAATGATGCATATACCTGAAATGACTTTACCAGCCACAGTCACGAGCAGCTTGGTATAATGGAAGGAATTTGAAAATATATACAAGATAGATAAACAAGGTCTTATTGTATAGCACAGAAAATTGTATTGACTATCCTATGATAAACCATAATGGAAATTTGCGGTATTTAAAATTGATGACCAACAAGGAATTCCCTGTGTATAGGACAGGGGACTTTGCTCAATATTATATAGAAACCTAATAGGTAAATAATTTGAAAAAGAATATATACATGTATATGTATAACTGAATTACTTGGCTGTACAACTGAAACTAATACAACATTGTTAACCAACTATATTGCTGTGTAAAATAAAAATTTTTAGGAAAGCCATCCTGAAGGTTAAAAAAAGAATATATATAAATGCATAACTGATCACTTAACTGCACAGCAGAAATTAACACAATATTGTAAATCTACTACATTTCAATGAAAATAAATGCGAATAAAAAAGAATATATAGTAGAAATTCATTTTTATTACCCTTCATTGGAAAATGACTGAAAATCCCTTAATTCCTTTTGTCTACCACATTAGCACAAAATCTCAGATAGCAGATTTTTTTTAATTTATTATTTTAACGGGAGGATAATTATTTTACAATACTGTGTTGGATTTCACCATATATCATCATGAAGCGGCCGTGGGTATACGTGTGTCCCCTCCTTGCTGAGAATGAGATACCAGACACTAAGGTATTTTCAGGGATGAGAGAATGTTTTCACTGTAGTTTTCTCGTGTTCCTGAATATGAACATAATTAGCATTCTTGCTGTCTAAAATATAAAATTTCAAGTACCCTAAGCAATAGCCTTGGTTTTTTGTAAAAAGTGACATGTAAAAGACAAAATAACGTAGTGAACTATTTGCTACTTAACAGATCGTTGTTAATGGCAGAAATGAGGTTTCCAGAGGCTCCTGAGATTAACATCCATAGAGGTTTATAGAAGGTAGAAAAGCCTAACTAATTAAGCAAAATATTTGTTGTTTACCTGTGAAACAGGACCATCGGTCCTAAGAGGTCAGGAAATTCACCTTTTGTTCTCACACCAGCACATCTTCTCAGTGTCATTTCATGTTTTAGCATCCAAGTGTTTCCTGGTACTGTAAGATGCATCCAAGCTTTACAGATTTTAAGAAGACCAGGGGAGCTGGAAGAACTTGTTGATCACTGTTGGCCATGAATGGATAGATGTAACTTTGTGAAGTTGATGTATTTTATTTTTTCTTAGACAGAAAATTAAAAAAGAATAGGACCATATTTCTCCACATGAGTTCTGGGATACTAGCAGTTGTTATGAGTAAAAATATTGGCCCGGATGTCATGATCTTAGTTTTCTGAAAGTTTAGTTTTAAGCTAACTTTTTCAATCTCCTCTTTCACTTTCATCAAGAGGCTATTTAGTTCTCCTTTCCTTTCTGCCGTAAAGGTGGTGTCATCTGTGAATCTGAGGTTATCGATATTTCTCCCAGCAATCTTGATTTCAGCTTGTGATTGAGCCAGCTCAGCATTTCATATGATGTATTCTGCATATAAGTTAAATAAGCAGGGTGGCAGTATACAGTATTGATGCACTCCTTTCCAGATTTGGAGCCAGTCTGTTGTTCCATGTCCAGTTTTAACTGTTGCTTCCTGACCTGCATACAGATTTCTCAGGAGGCAGATCAGGTGGTCTCCTATTCCATCTCTTGAAGAATTTTCCAGTTTGTTGTGATCCACACAGACAAAGGCTTTGGCATAGTCAATAAAATAGAAGTAGATGATTTTCTAGCCCTCTCTTGCTTTTGTGATGATCCAGTAGATGTGGCAATTTGATCTCTGGTTCCTTTTCTAAATCCAGCTTGAACATCTGAAAGTTCACAGATGACTTACTGTTGAATCCTGGCTTGGAGAATTTTGAGCATTACTTTGCTAGCGTATGAGATGAGTGCAATTGTGTGGTAGTGTTAGCATTCTTTGGCATTGCCTCTCTTTGGGATTGAAATGAAAACTGACCTTTTCCAGTCCTAAGGCCACGGCTGAGTTTTCCAAATTTGTTGGCGTATTGAGTGCAGCACTTTCACAGCATCATCTTTTAGGATTTGAAATAGTTCAACTGGAATCCGTCACCTCCTCTAGCTTTGTTTGTAGTGATGCTTCCTAAGACCCACTTGACTTCATATTTCAGGATATCTTGCTCAAGGTGAGTGATCACACCGTTGTGGCTATCCGGATCATGAAGATCTTTTGTGTATAGTTTTTCTGTGCATTCTTGCCACCTCTTCTTAANTTCAACTGGAATCCGTCACCTCCTCTAGCTTTGTTTGTAGTGATGCTTCCTAAGACCCACTTGACTTCATATTTCAGGATATCTTGCTCAAGGTGAGTGATCACACCGTTGTGGCTATCCGGATCATGAAGATCTTTTGTGTATAGTTTTTCTGTGCATTCTTGCCACCTCTTCTTAATATCTTCTGCTTCTGTGAGGTCCATACTGTTTCTGTCCTCTATTGTACCCATCTGTGCATGAAATAGTCCCTTTGTATCTGTAGTTTTCTTTGAGAGATGACCGGTCTTTCCCATTCCATTGCTTCCCTCTGTTTCTTTGCATTCATCGGGGTTAGGGGGGAGACTGTCTTATCTCTCCTTGCTGTTCTTTGGAACTCTTCATGCAAGTGGGTATATCTTTCCTTTTCTCCTTTACCGATCGCTTCTCTTCTGTTCTCAGCTGTTTGTAAGGCCTCCTCAGACAGCCGTTTTGCATTTCTTCTTCTTGGGGATTGTCTTGATCACCGCCTCTCCTATACAGTGTCATGAACCTCTCTGTCCATAGCTCTTCAGGCACTCGATCAGAACTAATCCCTTAAATCTATTTGTCACTTCCACTGTATCAACATAAGGGATTTGATTTAGATCAAACCTGAATAGTCTAGTGGTTTTCCCTAATTTCTTCAATTATTATGATTACTATTCTTCAATTAAAATGATTATCTTTGCCATAGGCAAATCCTTGCTGTCTAAAATAGGAATTGAAAAAAGTTCATTTTTATTGAAGACTCTGAAAACACTTCCATTGTATAATCATAAGGGATTTGATTTAGGTCCTACACGAATGGTCTAGGGGTTGTCCCTATTTTCTTCAATTTAAGTCTGAATTTGGCAATAAGGAGTTCAATACAAATAGCTGTGGAAAGAAGAGAAGCAAAAAGCAAAGGATAAAAGGAAAGATATTCCACTTTGAATACAGAGTTCCAAAGAAGAGCAAGGAGAGATAAGAAAGCCTTCCTCAGTGATCAGTACAAAGCAATAGAGGAAAGCAATAGAATGGGAAAGACTAGAGATCTCTTCAAGAAAATTAGGGATACCGAGGGAACATTTCATGCAAAATGGGCATAATAAAAGACAGAAACAATATGGACCTAACAGAAGCAGAAGATATTAAGAAGATGTGGCAAGAATACACAGAAAAACTGTACAAAAAAGATCATCACTACCCAGATATCACGATGGTATGAATACTCACCTAGAGCCAGATATCCTGGAATGTGAAGTCAAGTGGGCCTTAGGAAGCATCACTATGAACAAAGCTAGAGGAGGTGATGGAATTCCAGCTGAACTATTTCAAATCCTAAAAGATGATGCTGTGAAAGTGCTGCAGTCAATATGCCAACAAATTTGGAAAACTCAGCCATGGCCTCAGGACTGGAAAAGGTCAGTTTTCATTCCAATCCCAAAGAAAGGCAATGCCAAAGAATGCTCAAACTACCACATGGTTGCACTCATCTCACACGCTAGCAAAGTAATGCTCAAAATTCCCCAAGCTAGGCTTCAACAGTACGTGAACTGTGAACTTCCAGATGTTCAAACTGGATTTAGAAAAGGCAGAAGAACCAGAGATTATATTGCCACCATCCGCTGGATCATCAAAAAAGCAAGAGAATTCCAGAAAAACATCTACTTCTGCTTTACTGACTATGCCAATGTCTTTATGTGGATTACCTCAAACTGTGGAAAATTCTTCAAGAGATGGAAATAACCTGACCTGCCTCTTAAGAAACCTGTATGCAGGTCAGAAAGTAACAGTTAGAAATGGACATGGAACAACAGAGTGGTTCCAAATTGGGAAAGGAGTACAACAAAGCTGTATATTGTCATCCTGCTTATTTAACTTATATGCAGAGAAATGTTTCTCTTACATCATGAGAAATGCTAGGCTGGATCAATCACAAGCTGGAATTAAGATTACTGAGAAAAATATCAATAACCTCAGATATGCAGACACACCACCCATACAGAAGACAGCAAAGAAGAACTAAAAAGCTTTCTGATGAAAGTGAAAGAGGAGAATGGAAAACTTGACTTAAAACTCAACATTCAGAAAACTAAGATCACAGAATCTGGTCCCATCACTTCATGGCAGATAGAAGGGTAAACAATGGAAACAATGACAGACTTTATTTTGGGGGCTCCAAAATCAGTGCAGATGGTGCCTGCAGCCATGAAATTAAAAGACGCTTGATCCTTGGAAGAAAAGCTATGACCAACCTAGACAACATATTGAAAATAGAGATATTACTTTGCCAACAAAGATCTGTCTTGTCAAAGCTATGGTTTTTCCAGTAGTCATTTATGGATGTGAGAGTTGGACTATAAAGAAAGCTGCGTGCCAAAGAATTGATGCTTTTGAACTGTGGTGTTGAAGAAGACTCGTGAGAGTCCCTTGGACTGCTAGGAGATCTAACCAGTCCATCCTAAAGGAAATCAGTCATGAATATTCACTGGAAGGACTGATGTTGAAGCTGAAATTCCAATCCTTTGGCACCTGATTCGAAGAAATAACTCATTTGAAAGGACCTTGATTTTGGGAAAGATTGAAGGCAGGAGGAGAAGGGGATGTTAGAGGATGAGATGGTTGGATGGCATCACTGACCCGATGGACATGAATTTGAGTAAGCTCCCGTAGTTGGTGATGGACAGGGAGGCCTGGCATGCTGTAGTCCATGGGATCACAAATAGTCATACACAACTGAGCGACTGAAGTGAACTGTACTGAAAACACACTTCTATATTAATCTAGTTCCACCCATGTAACTTTATTTGAAGATTAAAGATTCTTTAGAAGTCATTGTCTACATATTTTTGCTTACAAATATGGATAACAGATAAAAATTAGGTAAAATGAAGATCTCATGTTAGTTTTGTCTCAACACATACAACCTAAGAATGTGGAATAGCTGAACAATGAAAGAAAACTTCTTTACACATTTTAATAGTTAGTGATGATTTCAAATAAATTATCAGTGCGCAATATTGAAAGAGAAAAAGTTCTTAAAACATCAAGAAAGATGATTGCATGAGACATTTCATGAATTAATGATTGACAGGTATTTTGGAAAGTATGTTAAAGAATAAATTGTGTCAATAATAAGCAAACTAGGTTGGATATCTAATTTTATGGCTAGCTGCTCAAAATTTCATGTTTCTAGTTGATAATTCTTAGTCACATAATTTGTTTGGAGAATACTGTAGAGCATAGTGGACATGTACAACAAGATCTCTTATTTTTTCCACGAAAAGAAAAAGCAAAATAAATTATTATTCTAATGCATAAATTACAAGAAATCATGTAGATTGATTCTCTGCTCTGTAAATTTTTTGACTGATACTTATCTTTGCTACATTACCCTATATTATTTAGGTAAATTTTCAGAAATGCTCCAAGAACTGAGAAATTTATCAAGCTTGTTTTAATTAGATTTTAAAATGTTTTGGTTTTAATTTACCAATATCCGTGCCCAATTTGAGATTATGAATTGAGAAGCTATGAAGTTGCAAGAGAAAAGTAATCTGTTGTGCTGAACCAGGCCTTGCCTTTGTAAACTGAGCCAGCTTATCTGGCAACAAGATGTTAATGATAAATAATGCATCAGAACCACACAGTCTTGGAGGCAGGGAGCTGCAGGAAGTTCAGGGCTGTTACCTGACGTATGTTGATGGTATCTTTGCCACAATGAATAAAGTGCAGTCTGGTTAACTCAAGGGCAGAAATGCAGACTACCGGTGAATCAAAGTCCGTCACAATATTTTCTTTAATCATAACAAAACATATTGCTTTAATAGAATTTGTTGCTATTAGTTGCATGAGGCAAAAAAATTCATGTGCCATTAATTCTAGCACTACACTGAAACACGAGAATTATGCTGCCTTGACTCTAAATAAATCCTCTTGGCTCTGAGTGAGGAGAGAAAGCCAATTATTTTAGGGGCCAGTTCTAAATTATTGCCTTAATAAAGACTCAGCCACCAACAATGAGAACTTGCATAAAGAATAATTTAAGAACGAGCTAGACAGAGTGATGGAAGAGATTCTGTCTTCAATTTTGGAAACATTGAAGCTATTACGAAAATGCATTAAAAAAAAAAAAAAAATTAAGTTACCTTAAAGCTCGAATAATTCCAAATATGTAAAAAGAAAAACCCAGTCATGTGTTTTTCTTCCAAAAGATCACGCTCTGTTCATCTACGCATTTGCATACATGACATAGTAAAGATTTTTATTTAACATGACAAGGTAAGTACAGCCATGGTGCTAAATACTTTTTCATACTTGTCACTTTTATGGCTGAATAATAATCCATTGAAATGTGAAAGATTTATCATCAGTTCACTACGTAATAATTACACAATTTCCATTTTATTTCTGTTATAAATAACTCTGAAACAAACATCTATTATCTTGTGTCTTTATTGTTATTTCCTTAAATTATAGTCCTAGCAATGGAATTACTTGTTCAAATACATCTGATCACACCTGTTATCGTGGAGTTCTTCATTTTCTCTCCTTCCATGTGCCTGTGTCTTTTTTCTCACAGTGGCAGTTCTGTTTCCTAAGGGCACCCTGTGGGTACCCACACCCCCTGGTATACAGGCAAGGAGTTGCCTGTGTTGGTCCTGGGATCTTTCTCATTGCCTTATACAGCAGTATGTTATTCCACTGCGTGGTGTACTGTAGTTTATTCAACTGGTCTTCTGTGGATGATCATGTAGGTTTTCCTAATAGTTTACTGTATGAAGCTGCAATTTCAAAAACAAAACCAACAAGCCCGCAAAACTTTATGTATGTCTTGCCATACATATGCAGAAGTTTAGTTTCAGGATAAATCCCTAGGATTGATTACTTTGCTAAGCTCTCTTTCATAGGATTTTTACTTTTTTTCATTTGCATTTATTCCCCCTGTAATGTATCTTCCCCCCCTTACCCTCAGCCTTAACACAAAGTATATTGTTAAATTTTATATTTTTGTCAGTTTGATAAGATATGTTAATACAGTTTTAACTTGCATTTTTCTTACTCTGCGACTTCACTTTCACTTTTCACTTTCACGCATTGGAGAAGGAAATGGCAACCCACTCCAGTATTCTTGCCTGGAGAATCCCAGGGACGGGGGAGCCTGGTGGGTGCTGTCTATGGGGTCGCACAGAGTTGGACACGACCGAGGCGACTTAGCAGCAGGAGCAGCAGCTTGAAGTTAAGCATTCTTTCATGTGTTTAAGAACCATATTTATTTTTTCTGTCAACTTCTGCTCATATATTTTGCATTTTTCTACCTGCTCTTTTAGCCTCCTTAGTTTTTTTTTTTTACAGTTCTTTAAGATAGTTACCTCTCTCTGTGATAAAGCTGCAAAAATGTTCTCCTGCTTTGTCTTTTATCTTTTGAAATTGCTTATGATTTTTCTGCCATGCAAGTAAGTCTTCACTTGTTATTTTTATATAGTCAACTTGTTAAAACTTTATTTTATTGCTTTTGGATTTTGAGTCACAGCAAGTCTTTTTCTGTATCTAAAAACATTCACCTGTAGTTTTCTCCAAGTATTGTTTCGTGTTTTTATATTTAGAACTCGGATCATCTAGAAGTCTTTTATGTTGTATGTTTTGAGGTATGGATCCAATTTTATCGTCTTCCAACTTGATATCCTTTTGTTAAAACACGATTTTTTAAATTTTAAATTAAGTAATTTATTTTAATTGGAGGCTAATTACTTTACAATATTGTGGGGGTTTTGCCATGCTTCGACATGAATCAGCCACAGATGCACATGGGTCCCCATCCCGAAGCCCCCTCCCACCTCCCTCCCTACCCCATCCCTCTGGGTTGTCCCAGTGCACCAGCTTTGAGTGCCCTGCTTCATGCATCGAACTTGCACTGGTGATCTGTTTCACATATGGTAATATACATGTTTCAATGCTATTCTCGGAACCCTCTTACACTGTTGGTGGGAATGCAAACTGGTACAGCCACTATGGAGAAAAGTGTGGCGATTCCTTAAAAAAATGGAAATAGAACGGCCATACAACACTTTTTTTAAGTTCATCTTTTGCCTTTATCTGGTGTCAAGGTGTTTCAATACCATTTAAGAATCCAGTTGTGTCTGTTTTCAACTTGTTGTGCACTTGTGCCAACGCCATTATTATAAAGTCCATTTTTTACACAATTTATTCAGCCGTCTAACTTTTGTCCTAGTGAGTTGAGGTTCTACTCTTTTCATATATTAATATAATCTTATATCTTAAGATATATCTTATATCCTAATATAATCTTTTGAGCCTATTTCTGGACTATATTCTATTTCACTGTTCAGGTGGACTGTTAATGTATACTGGAGTACTTTAAATTCGAGTTCTACAGGGGAAAAGTGAAATATTAGTCCAAAATGACAACAAAAAAAAGGAAGTTATAATTTCTTTTTAATCAGCCCATATGTCTGCTGAATTTTGCTCTCAATACTATTCTCTCCTTCACTCTAAACTTCTCATAGAAAAATTATTTTGCCCTAAGGCAATTCTTGTTTGTTTTATGTATTTTATGTAGTTATGACATGACTTTGCTAATTTAAAAAGGTTTAATTTTTTAATTTTATTTTTTTAAATCCCTAGAAATCAAAAACAAAATCATTATCAGAGAAGCAATTGATATTGACATCTTGTAACTTTAACCATGAGATCCAAGAAATAAAAACAAGAGAACGTGTGTGGTTTTCTGCCTTATAATTTTGACTTTTAGAAAACTATGCCATCCTCGAGTTGTCCGTTCTATAATTTTTGAGCACGTTTTATGTAAAAATAACTCCTGCGCATTCTTCATGTTGGCAGGCCCTTTAAATAGCCATAAAACACGTGGGAGCCGATTAATGCTGTATCTGCCCTGTGCTTTTTAAGTCTGTCAGTTTTATGGAATACAAATCTTACATAAAGTCTTTTCTACATGCCCTTTTGCTTGTGGTGGCCCAGGGAAGTACTGGAGCTGCATTATGTGGGTGAAAATGTCACATTCTCTGATTGGATTTTCATCTAAGGAAGGTGAGAGCTGTCAGTTTCCCTTTCCAACTGTTAAAATGATGCTCCAGGTTGACTTAAGTTTTCTTTTCAAAGAATAATAGGAGTAGCAAGTGTCTGTGACCTACTTGAGTCAGAATTTTTCTTAACAGTGATCGCCAGGAACATAACCATTCTCACCACTTATAACCTTTGAGATGCGAGCATTCAAATGATATTAGTCGTTTGAATAACAGTAGAATTGGTCTAGCTTAATGTATTTAAATTTTTTTATATTTTTGGTAAAAAAGCAATACATGCATCTAACTAAAAAAATAAATTTTAACAATGTTAAAGGTTATCATTAAAAAGTCTACATTCTACCCTTATTTCTTCTGCCCCCTTCTTAGAAGCAACCGTTCGTACTTATTTCCTTCCTACCAGCCCCCCACCACCACCCCGCACCCTATTGCCCAGGAAATCTATGCATCTACCAACCCAGTTAAAAATGTTAAACTCTATATAAATATGGCATACTATCAAATGTTATTTAACTCCGACAATATATCTCAGAAATTATGCCATATGTCTACTTCATTAGAAACTCTATTTTATTTTATAGATGCACCAGCATTTATTTTTTGAGTTACTTCTTAATAAGTATTTTATTATTTCTAAGTTTTTACTCCTGCAAATAATGCTTCAATATGGATTTATTAAATATATTTTGGGATCTGATATGGGTACATTTGCATTTCCTAAAACTGAAATTCTTGTATCCACATGTATTTTAAATTATAAAACATATTACCAATTTGCTTTTGAATCAATTTATACTTCCATCAATAACATTCAAATTACCTATTTATTTACATTGTTAATAGTGTTTTACTAACCTTTTTTTGATTTTTGTAAATATGATAGATGAAACACTGATAGCTCTTTATTATTTAAATTTGTGTTTCTCCCATGATGAGTGAAGAACTTTTTCTTCTTTGCAGTATATTTGTATTTCTTCCTATAACCTCTGTCCAACTCTATGGACATGAGTTTGAGTAAGCTCCTGGAGTTGGTAATGGACAGGGAAGCCTGATGTGTTGTAGTCCATGGGGTCGCAAATAGTTGGACATGACTCAGTGACTGAACTGAACTGAACCTTTGCCCATTTTCCAGTAGATTATTTACTTTTTAAAAAATTTGATATTTATATTTTGATATGTTAAGAGCTGTCTGTCATGTGTTATTTCCAACTTTTTAATTTGACGTTGTGGAATTTTTGCTTTCCAGATTTTTTTGGTCATCATATTTGTTAATCATGTTCTTTATGAGTTTCCAATTTGCAGTGCTACTTGTGCGAGTCATCCGTTCTAAAATAATAAAGTTAATTTTGTGATTTCTTCTGATTTTTTTATGTTTTAATTTTTTATGATTGTACCTTTAAGCCACCTGGACCTTATTTTATGACGGTGACAAAGGGATCTTCATTAGTCAGGAAATGCTAAGGTAGCCCTGAAAACAAGCAACTGCTCAATGTCAGTGGAATAGCACATCAGAAATTTCTTACTTCCTCTGTTTGCTGGAGGTCTGAAGCCTTCCAAACTACCCTCAGCAATATAGGCTACGTCTCTTTTGAGCTCTGCCATCTCCACAGAAGGCCTTTGCTTTTGCTGGGTGAGGAGATGAGAAGCAGCTGTGGAATCAACAGAGACTCTTCAGTGGGTCAGCCCAGAAGTGACCCACATTCCCTCTACTCACATTTCATTGGCCAGATCTAGTCACATGGTCCAGCTCAACTGCATGGGGACTGGGCAATATAGTTTCCAATACGCCCAGAGAAGACAGGAAGACCAAAGACAGTAAGTCCACTATGTACAAACCTTCAAGTTGCTGACTTTCCAAGATCTGACCTTGTGTTGGCATGTCCAATCACGTAAGTTTGTTCATGCGTCTCACATAAAACATCTCATGCATGCATCCTGTACAAGTGGTTGTGCTTTCGTCCACTTTGCAGTACTGTACACAACATAGTAGTACAGTGTCTTTATTTCGAGCCCAGGATGTCCAGAAGCAAGCATAAAAACACGGTGATGTAACTGGCACTGCTAAGCAATATGTGTACCTATGGCTGATTCATGTTGAGATTTGACAGCAAACAGCAAAATTCTGTAAAGCCATTATCCTTCAATGAAAATAATATTTAAAAAGTGAACATCATTGAGAGATTGAAGTGAGGCAAAAAGATGCTAGGCTTTACTTGTTCTTATAACATAAATCTTTCAACCATTGGCGTGATTCTAAAGAACAGGGACAAAATCGTGGAGCGTGTGAGGTTTTCCGTGCTGATTATGTCAGTAATAATACTGAAGAATCATGGGAAAGGATGGAGGAGATGGGGAAGCTTCTCAGTGTGTGGAAGCAGGATCAGCGTCACTGGTGAGTATTGCTCAGCTTAAGGCTGGTTCAAGAGAAAGCTAAAAGACTTGAAGAAGAAACAAGGTGAAGAATCAGAGTGTGCATCTTTAATACAAGCCATGCTTGTATTCATCAGCTCAAGGCTAGAGCCACACTTCATTATGTAAAAGTAAGTGGCAAGGCAGCAGGTGCAGATATGGTAGCTGCCTGGGAATTTCCTGAAATGCTTCAGGAAATTTTTAATAAAGGCAGGTATTTACCCAAGCATATTTTTAATGTGGTGAGACAAGACTGTACTGAAAGAGGATGCCAGCCCAAAGTTATTCTCTGTCAGTAAGGAGGAAAAGTTGATGGGAGGGTATGAAGCAGCAAANAATGCTTCAGGAAATTTTTAATAAAGGCAGGTATTTACCCAAGCATATTTTTAATGTGGTGAGACAAGGCTGTACTGAAAGAGGATGCCAGCCCAAAGTTATTCTCTGTCAGTAAGGAGGAAAAGTTGATGGGAGGGTATGAAGCAGCAAAGGATAGGGTCGATCTGCTGTTCGGTGGCCGCACTTCTGGCAATGTAAAACTGAAGCCTGTCTTAGTTTATCATTCAGAGACCCCAAGAACCCTTAAAAATATAGCCATGGGTGGTGGGAGGGGGGCTCAGGGTTGGGAATTCATGTACACCTGTGGCGGATTCATATCAATGTAGGGCAAAACCAATACAGTACTGTAAAGTAAAAAATAAAATAAAAATTAAAAAAAATATATAGCCATGGACTATTTTCCTATTGTGTGGAAGAGTAACCCCAAAGCCTCGGTTACATAGGCTATTTTCCAAGATTGGTTTTTCCAACACTTTATCCCAGAGATAGAGAAATATTGCTTGGAATAGAGCATCCTATTCAACATTCTTTTGCTGCCTGACAAATAGGCCACACTCCCTACACAGGGCTGACTTTCATCCCAATGTCAAAGTAGTACATCTAACACCCAATGCTCCATTGCTCGGCCAACCTGTGGGCCAGGAAATTATAGTGACTTTTGATAAATATTATTTATGTCACACTTTTCATCAGTCAGTAAAGGTGAAGTGACAGATCAGGAATAGCCTTGCAACAATTTTGGAAGGACTGTAACATCTACAAGGCTGTAAAAAACATTGGCTTTGCTTGGTGTGAAGTTATGGCCGTCACCATGACCGGAGTTTGTAAGAACCTTTGCCCACAGCTTGTTCATGAGTTTCACGCATTTGCAAAGATTGATGAGGCTTCCGAAGAAGTCTTCGGCAGCTTAGTGACCTCCAGTGAGAAGCTGGAGCTAGACCTCCAAGAGGACAGCTTCATTGAACTCCTTGTGCAACACGAGGAGCTAACGAATGAAGACCTGATGGAACTGGACCCCAGAGAAGGGAAGAAGAGAGACAAGAAGGAGAAGTAACNCGAAGAAGTCTTCGGCAGCTTAGTGACCTCCAGTGAGAAGCTGGAGCTAGACCTCCAAGAGGACAGCTTTACTGAACTCCTTGTGCAACTCGAGGAGCTTACGAATGAAGACCTGATGGAACTGGACCCCAGAGAAGGGAAGAAGAGAGACAAGAGGGAGAAGTAACTGAAGCACTGAAGAGACTCATGGTACAGGAAGTGGCGAGGGGATTTTCTTTATTTGAGAAGGCATTGTTAGATTTTGTGACATAGGACCCAAACTTAGAACAATAAACAAAGGTTGCAGCAGCCATGGAGAAAGCAGGCCACTGCTACCGTGACGTCTATGACAGGAAGAAAACAAGAGCTGCTGCCTCGAGATCACTGGATCCTTGTTTCAAGGGGTAGATGCAACTGAATCCAGCAGAACCTAAGCCGTCAGGTGTGAGTGAAACCCCAGCCTACTTCACATCCTACTGCTGCTGATCTCAGCTCCACCATCTCCCGCCTCCTCCCCGTCCTCTGGGCAGAAACTCTTCCTGCCTGTTCACTTAGCGTCAGCTCCTGCGTGCCAGCTGTTGTACTTTGCAAGGCACTGTACTATAAAGTGAAAAATGTTTTCTTTATTCTTGTGTTTGTTTTTTATGTATTAGTTGTGTGAAAATTATTATCAACCTGTTACAGTACGGAACTATATAGACAATTGTGTTAGTTGGGTGCCTAAGCTGACTTCGTTGGACTTAGAAGCAAACTGAAACAGAACTCATTTGTATAATCTAAAGGGAACTTACTGTATTACTGACCTCGTAATGTCTACTACAGTATCAATATTATTGAACTCTACATGGCTACCTTGTTGTCCAACATTAATTATTGCATGATCTCTCTTTTTCTCACTGGTTTTAAATGCTATCCTGATTATATTCTGAAAGCCTCTCTATATTCTGGTATCTTTGAACTTTCTGTATAGATTAGACTAATACTGAAGTGTTTTAATTTTTATAGCTTTCTAATACATGTTATTATTTAATGGAGACAGTCCTACTTCATTAATTTTTTTTTCACTTATTTTTATTTTCATATGAATTTCAAGATCGATTTATATTATTTTCCTAAAAATCCCATTGATTATTTATTCTGGTCTAGTCTGCATCTGCACTTAGTCGTGTCCAACTCTTTTGCAATCCCATGGACTGTAGTCCACCAGACTACTCTGTTTATGGAACTTTTTAGGCAAGAATACTGGAGTGGGTTGCCGTTTCCTTCTCCAGTGGATATTCCTGACCCAGAGATTGAACCTGAGTCTCCTGTATTCCAGGCAGAGTCTTTATCACTTAAGCCATCAGTAAAGATTATTTATTGGTATTACTTAAATGTTTAGAGTAATATGGTGCTGCTAAGTCACTTCAGTCGTGTCCGACTCTGTGCAACCCATAGACGGCAGCCCACCACGCTCCCCCATCCCTGGGATTCTCCAGGCAAGAACACTGGAGTGGGTTGCCATTGCCTTCTCCAATGCATGAAAGTGAAAAGTGAAAGTGAAGTTGCTCAATCGTGTCCGACTCTTAGTGACCTCATGGACTGCAGCCCACCAGGCTCCTCCATCCATGGGATTTTCCAGGCACGAGTACTGGAGTGGGGTGCCATTGCCTTCTCCATTAGATTAATATAGTAACAGTTTATGTATTTAGCATACTGAGTGTTTCCATTCCAGTAGAGCATGTCTGTATTTTTATTCAGATTGTCTGTTACATGCCTTCTTAATGTTCTCAAGGCTTCATTCAGTGGTCTCCAGTCTTTCTGGCACCAGGGACTGGTTTTGTAGAAGACAGTTTTTCCGCAGGTGCGGGGTGGTGGTTTCGGGACGGGATGGTCCAGGTGCATTCCACTTATTGTGTAGTTTATTTCTATTATTATGACATCAATTCCACCTCACATCTTCAGGCATTAGATCCCAGACGTTGGGGGCCCATAGCACATACACATTTAAGTTGTTTTCTTGGATATTCCATCACTTTGATGCTGTTCTAAGTAGACCTTTCATTCATATTTCTAAATGCCTTGTATTTAATGAAGAAAAACTGATTTGGAGTATATTGTTGTATATCCAGGAACTTCACAGAACTCTTTGGAGTCCTTTTCACTTGATGTTTTTCTTTTTAACATGTATATAACCATACCATATGTAACAAATGATAATGTCTCATTTTCAAATTTATGTCTATTTTTCTTTATATTTCAACTTAAGTATGTATTTTGATAATTTGATAAAGTTCTCCTCCCTTTATTGCTGGGAAAAAAATCAATGTTGTATCCAATATTTTACTAGATTCTAAACTCTTTTTGAATTAGAACTGTCTAATTCAATAAAGGGCTTCTCTGGTGGCTTGGGTGGTAAAGAATCCGCCTGCAATGTGAGAGACCTGGGTTGGATCTCTTGGTCAAGAAGATCTCTAGAAGAAGGGAATGGCTACCCACTCTAGTATTCTTGCTTAGAGAATTCCATGGACAGAGGAGCCTGGTGAGGTACAGTTTATGGGGTCACAAAGAGTAGGACATGGCTGAGCAACTAACACACACACATACACAATTCAATAAAAATTTTAAACACCTCCCACTGGAAAACCCCTCTGATTTGTCCCAAATGATATAAAAAGAGAAAGGAAACAAAGTCCTTGCTCTCATAGTTCTTATACTTGAAATAAGAAGGCAGCAGGTAGTATGCAGATGTCTATAATTCAAATTCAGATGTGGAAAATGATAAAATAGGAAGGCAAAGAAAGCATTCAGGGATAACACGATTTANCTCTGATTTGTCCCAAATGATATAAAAAGAGAAAGGAAACAAAGTCCTTGCTCTCATAGTTCTTATACTTGAAACAAGAAGGCAGCAGGTAGTATGCAGATGTCTATAATTCAAATTCAGATGTGGAAAATGATAAAATAGGAAGGCAAAGAAAGCATTCAGGGATAACACGATTTTAATTTTGTCCTTTGAGGCTGGGAACTGAGATGGCAGGAGTGGGAGAGAGCAGGCAAGGCTGCATTGCAAACATAGCATTTAAGTGGAATCTCAATAGATGTTTGAGAAGGAGACGGGTGCATTGCTCCGGCGGCCAGTCTAGGTCCAGAGGTCAATCAGGACTCATTTTTGAAGGATAATTTTATTCAGCACCTGGAAACAGTCTGCCAGTGCACATTCACTATCATTTAGAGACTGCATCTCTGTGGGGATGAGGCACTAGCAGTTCGTTTTTCTTAATTTGGATGGCCATTCTGTTGGAAATTAGAATAATTTNGCCAGTCTAGGTCCAGAGGTCAATCAGGACTCATTTTTGAAGGATAATTTTATTCAGCACCTGGAAACAGTCTGCCAGTGCACATTCACTATCATTTAGAGACTGCATCTCTGTGGGGATGAGGCACTAGCAGTTCGTTTTTCTTAATTTGGATGGCCATTCTGTTGGAAATTAGAATAATTTCTTTTTCATTAATTGAGAGCCAGAGATTGTCTATAATTTCATTTGTTGTGCAGAATCCATCCTGAACTTGGACTTGTAAATCAGGCTGATTTTGGTCTCGTAGATATTTATGTATGAACAGAAGTTTTCTACTTTTTACCTGTTTTTAATAAGTGAAAAGGGCAACATTCATTTTGTACAAGTAAAATTGTTGTTTTCTTTGCAGACAAATTTTAGTTTAAGGAATATTACCAGTCTACCATCATTAAAAAGCAATGAGTTTTATGATTTTATGGAAAGAACTCTCTGTGCTAAGAGTATATCGGCATAAGTTTTTATTTCAGGGACGTATCTGTGGGCATGAAACCAGTTGCCATCAGGTTCCTATTGTGTTCAATCAAGATATGGAATCATAACATTCCTAGGTCTCATCTCTCCTGAATGATTTTAACCAACTCTGATTTTGCCTTGTACGTCCAGTAGTTTGTATTTTTCTACGCAGAGCAATGCATAGAGAAGTTCTGGTGCTGACCTAAATATAAGATATTGAAAAGAACCTTGTAGAAAGGACAAAAGGACAATTCCCAGGATTACTTTCTGTTATCGTCCTTCTTTGCTTTTTACCTTACTCCTCCCAGAAGCAAGTTATTAACCTATTTGGGAAGTTAAAATATTTTGACAGATTATTAAACCTCGGTTTATCGTACACATGACAATCTTCTCCACAGCACCTGTATCTCTTAGTACTTTTTTTTTTTTTAAATTGGGCTATAGTTGCTTTACAGTGTGTGTTCGTTTCCATTGTACAATGAAGTGAATCCATTTTTTTTTATATGTATATGTCCTCCTCTTGGACTTCCCTTCCACCCCCAATACCATCCATTTAAGTCTCTTAGGGTTGTTCGAGACATACTTTGCCTTTCCATAAATATGTCTAAGCAAGACAATGCATAAGAATCTGCAAAGATCCAATCATAGAAGGGAGTTTGCGTGTTCTAAGACTTTGAATTTATTCCTCATCACACTGTTTATTTCAAAGCTTAAGACATCTAATCTTCTTTGTGATCGATTAAAATCACTTGTTACTTATTTCCCTTTCCTTTTGAATACTCTGCATGATAGGAAAATGTATATTATAGGAAGAAAATCTAAGAAGTCTTACTCTCCAAAAATCATACCACATTAAGAAAGAATGGATGAGACATTTTCTTGTTATTATGTCATTTTTACTACTAATGAGGGAAATGGTGCATTTTGAACTAACATATAACCCAGCATTCGCACATCTGGATCTATACCCTGAGAAAATCATAATTCAAAAAGAGACAGGCGCCCCAGTATTCACTACAGCCCTATTTACAATAGCTAGATCACGCGTGGTGCCTGTGCTCAGTTGTGTCTGACTCTCTGCAACTCCATGGATTGTAGCCCACCAGGCTGCTTTNTTTTGAACTAACATATAACCCAGCATTCGCATATCTGGATCTATACCCTGAGAAAATCATAATTCAAAAAGAGACAGGCGCCCCAGTATTCACTACAGCCCTATTTACAATAGCTAGATCACGCGTGGTGCCTGTGCTCAGTTGTGTCTGACTCTCTGCAACTCCATGGATTGTAGCCCACCAGGCTGCTTTGTCCATGGAATTTTCCAGGCAAGAATACTGGAGTGGGTTGCCATTTCCTCCTCCAGGGGATCTTCCTGACCCAAAGATTGAACCCACATCCTTGTGCCTCCTGCATTGGAGACAGATTCTTTACCACTGAGCGACCCGGGAAGCCCCTAGCCAGGACACAGAAGCAACTATAGTATTTATTTATGTATATGTATTTATGTATTTGTATATATATATTTATGTGTATGTGTGTGTGTGTATATACACACACACAATAGAATGTTACTCAACCATAAAAGGAATGAAATGGAATCATTTGTAGAGACACGGATGCACCTAGAATCTGTCGTACATGTAAAGTAAGTCAGAAAGAGAGAAACAAATATGATATATTAATGCATATATGTGGAATCTAGAAAAATGGTAGAGATGAACCTCTGTAGGGCAAGAATCAGAGAAGGCAATGGCACCCCACTCCAGTACTCTTGCCTGGAAAATACCATGGACAGAGGAGCCTGGTGGGCTGCAGAGTCGGACACGACTGAGCAATTTCACTTTTACTTTTCACTTTCATGTATTGGAGAAGGAAACGGCAACCCACTCCAGTGTTCTTGCCTGGAGAATCCCAGGGACAGGGGAGCCTGGTGGGTTGCCGTCTGTGGGGTCACACAGAGTCAGACATGACTGAAGCGACTTAGTAGAAGCAGCAGCAGGGCAAGAATAGAGATGCAGACACAGGAAATGGACATTTGGACATGGGGAGGGGGCCTGATGAATTGGGAGGTTGGGATTGGTGTGGGGACACTGCCATGTGTAAAACAGCTAGTGGGAGCCCGCTGCATAGCACAGGGAGTTCAGTTCAGTGTTCTGTCGCAACCTAGACGGCTGGGGGGAGGGTGGGGCGGGAGGGAGATCCGAGAAGGAGGGGATATATGTATGCTATGCTTAGAGCTCTTTTACTTCATTGTTCAGCAGAAACTAACACAACATTGTAAAGCAACTATACCCCAACTTAAGAAATTTATATCCTTTTAATTACCCTTCCCCTGAAATATTAGTATTTGCTAGTGGTATTTCTTAAAGAGCAAGTCTTAATTTTCACAAGCTATTAAATTATATCAACTTTAAAGAAAATGCATTACCTTGAAAGAAGGTAAATTTACTAAATTAAAAAAAGGAAAATTATTGAGTACCCCTTCCATGTCCTGCTTATATTTATTTTTATCTCTGCTCTCAATGTTATTTACAATCATAATGTCTAGATGGTGGAAATGCTATATAACGGATCATGATTGCATATCACTGCTCAAATCTGTACCATCATGTTGATAGCTTGAAATTGGCCACCAAAGAATACAGTTCTAGAATTGACAGATACTACTAATCAGGGTCCTTTTTTCTTGATATATGCTTTTTAACATTTATCAACACATCAGTGACTGTAAGTGTGATGGAGGATTTGGAGGCTTAAGTAAAGTCCTTCCTTTGTAGCATGAGTTACAAATTCACCTTATCTATTCTTTTTTTAAATTGAGATATAATTGATATAAATATATTAGCTTAATGTTTGTATGTATTGTGAAATGATCATCACATAGGTCTTTTTAACATTCATCGCCACATGTAGCTACAGAATATTTTTCTTGTTATGAGAACTTTTAAGAGATAATCTCAGCAACTTTCAAATGTGCAATACAACACCATTAACTATCCTCTGCAATAATCCCATGACTTTGTTATTTTATAACTGGAAGTTTGTACGTTTGACCCTCTGTACCCATGTCGCCCACCTCCCAGCACCACCCCCCATCTCTGGTAAGCATGCATCTGATCACTTTTTCTAAGTCTGGCTTTTGTTTTGTTGTTGTTATAGATTACAAATACAAGTGAGGTCATATACAGGGCTTGACTTTCTCTGTCTGATTTACTTTACTTAGCATAATACCTTCGAGGTTCACCCATGTTGCCACCAATTCACCTTTTTTATTCTTACATGTTCTATTGCTTCAATTTAAGAAAGCAAAAATACAGAGTAGTTGCAGAAACTAAATCTCCTAAATGGGCAGTTTAAAGTCAACAAGGACCATAGTGGGAAAAGCTGCTTTTGTCTTTCTTTGGTGAACTCTAATGTTTAGAAATGAAAACAAATTAATTCATGTTTCTAAGGAACAAGCCTAACATTAAGGTTGTGTGGAGGAATCAGGTGGCATTATTTCACATGATAGCCACGGTCATAGCATAGGGTATGTACGCACATGCAGGAGAAAATTGCCTTATATTAAGTGTTTGCAACACATTATTTTAGGATGGGTTTTATGCCTTAAGAATCAACAAAGAGCAACTTACTATGTTTTATCTCCTTGTGAATAGAGACCAGGTCTTATTTATTTTCCTGGGTCAGATGGGTTGACATTTGCCTTCCAGTATTCCTGCACAGCAAAAGGTCACTCCATCTACACAAAGCCTGTCAAGCAGAAAGCCTTTTCAGAAAGAAAGCTCACTGAAGAAGCACTAGAAAATAGATAAAATACAAAAAGTAAGGCTACTCAAATCCTGTAGTTTGATTGGATCAACTTCATTGTGAATTCTCAGAAGAAGCAAGAACTGCAGTTCTGTTGAGGATCAACTTCGCTGGGCTACTCATTCTTTTCAAAATCCTCTTATTAAGAGTGCTTTGATGAATTGTTAGACTATGGTATTGCATGGTGGGAACTTAGGATAAATGATGTAATGTTTTAGAGTGGGAAAATAATAGACTGGTAACTAAGGAAAGAATCAAGGTTCAGTTTCTAGCCTCTAAAAGCTCATAAGAAGGTCATTTTCTTAACTTTAAGTCCATTGCATCACATGTGTTTGCTCAGTCGTGCCCGACTCTTTGCAGCCCTCTGGACTGTAGACCACCAGACTCCTCTGTCCATGGATTAGCCAGGCAACAATACTGGAGTGGGTTACCATTTCCTTTTCCAGGGGCTCTTCCTGACTCAGGGATCGAATTTGCATCTCCTGTGTCCCCTGCATTGCGTGCAGATTCTTTACCGTTGAGCCAGTAACTTTCAGTCCATAATCTCCTAATATTTTAATTGTTACAGATAGCCAGCGGCTGAAAGGTAGAATGAATCTTGTGATACTAGAATGAGACATTGGTAGGAAATAATATAGATATGTGTACATAAACAAAGTGGTTTATGTATATGTAAGTTGGGGAGATCCTCTGGAGAAGGAAATGGCCACTCACTCCAGTTCTCTTGCCTGAAAAATCCCATGGATAGAGGAGCCTGGTGGGCTACAGTCCATGGGATCGTAATGAGTCGGACACAACTGAGCGATTTCACATTCACACAAATGTGTGTGTGTGTGTGTGTGTGTGTGTGTGTGTGTTAAAAGAATCCACCTGCCATTTTAGGAGACATGAGTTTGATCCCATGGTTGGGAAGAGCCCCTGGAGAAGGAAATGGTAACCCACTCCAGTATTCCAGCCTGGGAAATTCTATGGACAGAGGAGCCTGGTGGGCTCTAATCCATGTGGTTGCAAAGAGTCAGGCACAACTTAGTGACTAAACAACCACCAGAACAACATATGTATTTATATGTATACACATACACACATATATTCTCAAGCTCTGCCCACTCACAAAACTTAGGAGCAATAATACCCCCCAGAAGCAATAAGAACATCAAGTTCCCGGAACTTGGTTTCTAATACCATTCTCTAATAACAAGAACAGGGCTCCTTGGGGCAGTGGCTGATCCTGGAGCTGTGACAGAGAATTGATATGATAAACTTGGCTCATTTCTGAGTCCATAAAATAAGTAGTCAAAAAATTAAACAATGAGAGTATATCAAAGGAACACCAGAGCAATCTGAAATAGCTCCCAAGGGTCATGCTGGAACCATATGAGCAAGAAAATAAATAATGTAATACTGGCTTATAGCCCAATGTATTAAATAAATTTCCATGAGTATATAACTATATGATTGAATAAAATTTTAAAATGGGAAATAATAGATAATAATAGAAAATTCTCCCATAGAGAAGAGTCCGAATAATTGATGTAAATAATGATCCCTTAATATGGTAGAATATTAAGACTTTAGGTGTGGGCTTCACATGTTGCCTGCATTCCAGAGAGAAAACTATGGAAAGTGGGAGAAAGAGAAACTTTACATTAGGGAAACCCACCAACTGCTGCCTCAGAGTAGTCAGGGTCAGGATATCAGCACTGAATCAGGTTGATGACTGCTGTTCTGTAGTCACTCAGCTCTGCCTGACTCTTTGAGACCCCCCCCTGGACTGCAGTATGGCAGGTTTCCCCATTCTTTACTGTCTCCTGGAGTTTGCTCAAACTCATGTCTTTTTGAGCCAGTGATGCCATCCAACCATCTTATCCTCTATCCCCTTTCTCCTCCTGCCCTCAAGCTTTCCCAGCATGACGATCTCTTTTGATGAGTTGGCTCTTTGCCTCAGGTGGCCAAAGAAGCATAAGTCCTTCCAATGAAACTCAGGATTTATTTCCTTAAGGATTGACTGGTTTGATCTCCTTGCTGTCCAAGGGACTCTCAAGAGTCTTCTTCAGCACCAGTGTTCAAAAGCATCGATTCTTCGATGCTCTGCCTGCTTTATTGTCCAAATCTCACATCTGTACATGGCTACTGGAAAAACCATAGCTTTGACTATACAGACTTTCGTTGGTGAAGTGATGTCTCTGCTTTTTAATGTGCTGTCTAGGTTTGCCATAGCTTTTCTTCCAAGGAGCAAGTGTCTTCTTTTAATTTCATGGCTGCAGTCACTGTCTGCAGTGATTTTGGAGCCCAAGAAAATAACATCTGTCACTATTGCCATTTTTTCCCGCATCTATTTGCCACGAAGTGATGGGACCAGCTGCCATGATCTTAGTTTTATGAATGTTGAGTTTTAAGCCAGCTTTTCACTCTCCTCTTTCACCTTCATCGTGAGGCTCTTTAGTTCCTCTTCACTTTCTGCCATATGTAACCTTTGTATGGTGTCGTAAAGGTGACACTTTAGCTAGTGGTCTTTCTCCTTAAAATGGACAATTTCAGTCCAGTCATGAGCAAAGCATCGACAAAACACATTTTTCACAATGCCTGAACAGTACTCTAAACTGTGAAAGTCATCAACACAAAGGAAAATCTGAGAAACAGTCACGGTAGACTACACTATGGAGACTTACAGGCTGAAAATAATGTAGTATCCTGGGTGGGATTCTGGAACAGATAAAAAAAGTAGATAAAGGTTAAGAAAATTTCACCGAAGTATGTACGCTAGTTCAAAAAAATGCATCAGTGTTTGTTCTTTGTGTCTGTGTGTGTATCATTTGCTCATGCGTGTCCAAGTCTTTGTGACCCCATGAACGGTAGCTTGCCAAGCTCCTCTGTCCGTGGAATTCTCCAGGCAAGAATACTGGAGTGGGTTGCCATTCCCTTCTGCGAGGGATCTTCCCAACCCAGGGATCAAACACAGATCTCCCACACTGCAGGCAGATTCTTTACCATTTGAGCCACCAGCAAAGCCCATTGGTTCTTTAGTTGTAACAAATGTATCATGCACTTATAAGATAGTAACCACTGGGAAAACTTGATGTGGAGTAGAGGGAGATTTTCCTCAACCATCTTGGCAATAGTTTTTGTATGTCCATTGACTAACATAGTTGCTGTAAAAATATACCAAATTGGAAATTTATTATTTTTATTTTATTGATGTATAATGGACATATAACATGTTATTAGTTTTAGGTCTATAGCATAATTATTTGAAATACCTGTAAATTCTGAAGGAAATTTTATTAAAAAATTACAATGACATACGGGACTTCCATGGTAGTTCTGTGGTTGGGCATCCACCGTGCCGTGCAGGAGACACAGGTTCAATCCATGGTCAGGGAACTAAGATCTCACATGACGTGGGGCAGCTAGCCTGCGTGCCACAACTTAGAGAGCCTACGTGCAACAACTGTGACTCAACCAAAGTAAACAAATAAATATTTCTTAAAATTGCCATGTTAGAAATGCTAGGCTTCCATGACCAAATGTTCTTATATTTTAAAGACGATGTATGGATATATTACCTTGTTCAATTTTAAAGTTTAGTGTAGCATAAATCTGTAGGTAATAGATGATAAGACATCCTCAATACAATGATGCTTAATTTGGAGAAGCTTTACACCTTGAAGTATGTTAGCACTTTAACCTAAGTAGCTGAAATCACACTGTAGAAAAGACAGCTTTGTTACAGTCTGTTTCTAGCTGTGCCACTACCAAGCATGGCGGCTGAGACAAATTTCTTAGTCTTATACTCATCAGCTTTTCTGCCCATGTTGTTTTTTTTCAGTTGCTCAGTCATGTCCGACTCTGTGTGACCCCATAGACTACAGCCCTCCAGGCTTCCCTGTTCTTCCCCAACTCCCAGAGTTTCCTCAAACTCATGACAATTGAGTCAGTGAAGCCATCCAACCATCGCACTCTCTGTCATCCCCTTCTCCTACTGCCCTCAATCTCTCCCAGCATCAGGGTCTTTACAAATGAGTCAGCTCTTCGCATCAGGTGGCCAAAGTGTTGGAGTCTCAACTTTAACATGAGTCCTTCCAATGAATACCCAGGACTGATCTCCTTTAGGATGGACTGGTTGGATCTCCTTGCAGTGCAAGGGACTCTCAATAGTCTTCTCCAACACCACAGTTCAAAAGCATCAATTCTTCAGCACTCAGCTTTCTTTATGGTCCAACTCTCACATCCATACATGACTACTGGAGAAACCACAGCTTTGATTACATGGATCTTTGTTAGTGAAGTGATATCTCTGCTTTTTGATACACTATACTTGCCATAGTTTTTCTTCCAAGGAGCAAGGAAGTATCTTAATTTCATGGCTACAGTCAACATCTGCAGTGATTTTGGAGACCAAAAAAATAATAATAGTCTGTGAAGCAGTGGTGGATGATTTTTGGAATTCTCTTGCTTTTTCTATGATCCAACAGATGTTGGCAATTTGATCTCTGGTTCCTCTGCCTTTTCTAAATCTATCTTGTATATCTGGAAGTTCTCGTTCACATACTGCTAAAGCCTAGCTTAAAGGACTTTGAGCATTACCTTACTAGCATGTGAAATAAGCTTAAAACTCGACATTCAGAAAAATAAGATCTTGGCATCTGGTCCCATCACTTCCTGGAAATAGATGGGGAAACAGTGGAACAGTGACAGACTTTATTTTTGGGGGCTCCCAAATCACTGCAGAGGGTGACTACAGCCATGAAATTAAAAGACACTTGCTCCTTGGAAGAAAAGCTATGACCAACCTACACAGCATATTAAAAAGCAAAGACATTACTTTGCCAACAAAGGTCCATCTAGTCAAAGGTATGATTTTTCCAGTAATCATGTATGGATGTGAGAGTTGGACCATAAGGAAAGCTGAGCACCAAAGAATTGATGCTTTTCAGCTGTGGTGTTAGAGAAGACTCTTGAGAGTCCCTTGGACTGCAAGGAGATCCAACTGCAAAGGAAATCATTGGAGGGACTGATGCTGAAGCTGAAACTCCAATACTTTGGCCACCTTACGCGAAGAACTGACTCTTTGGAAAAGACCCTGATGCTGGAAAATATTGAAGGCAGGAGGAGAAGGGGACGACAGAGGATGAGATGATTGGATGGCATCACTGACTCAATGGAAATGAGTTTGAACAAGCTCCAGGAGTTGGTGATGGACAGGGAAGCCTGGTGTGCGGCAGTCCATGGGGTTGCAAAGAATCAGACATTACTTAGCAACCGAACTGAAGTGAACTGTGTGGTAGTTTGAACATTCTTTGGCATTGCCTTTCTCTTGGGTTGGAATGAATACTGACCTTTTCCAGTCCTGTGGCCACTGCTGAATTTTCCAAATTTGCTGGCATATTGAGTGCAACACTTTCACAGCATCATCTTTTAGGATTTGAAATAGCTCTGCTGGAATTCCATCACCTCAACTAACTTTATTTGTAATAATGCTTCCTAAGGCCCACTTGACTTTGCACTCCAGGATGTCTGGCTTTAGGTGAGTGACCACACCGTCGTGGTTATCCCGGTCATTAAAATCTTTTTTGTATAGTTCTGTGTATTCTTGCCACCTCCTCTTAATCTCTTCTGCTTTTGTTAGTTCCTTGCCATTTCTGCCCTTTTTTTGCCCATCTTTGTATGAAATGTTCCCTTGGAGGATATGGGCCCATTATTTAACACCTACTTCCTCATCTTTAAAGCAGAGATAACACAGTGCCTGTCATATAAAGTCATCGGAAGACTCGTGTGGTTAGACCTGTGAGGAATGTGCACAGCACCTGACGCAAAGATTATAGCTCTTGTCTGCATGTTTTCTGGTCCACTTAGCTAATTAGTTTGCCCTTAATTTGAAATAATGAAATATATGCATATGTTTATGAACTTTTCAAAGAAAACCAAAATAGAAGAAATACACTAGCGTGTTAATAGTACCTGTATTTGGGTTTTGGCATAATGATTTTTTTTTAAATAAATTTAGGTAGTTTAAAAAATTTCCACAGTGATCTATATACATTTTAACAGATAATTTACCCGGTATATTGAATCACATGGGGAAATTCCAGCTCCAGTATTGTTTATTTCCTAAAGAATGTCACCAAATTATGAAGATAATCATGCAAACACTGAAGCTTGTTTTGTTTTCATACATTGGATTCTCTAAAAAACTTCTATTATATACATATATATGTGAATTTGATTGCTAATAATTGATTCAAAGTTTATTTTATATTATATATTTTCAACTGTGTAACTAGTAATATCATCCATTTCTTTCTTGCCTTACCCTCTTGTTTAAAATGGTACAGGACTGCTTGTTTTCCTCTCTTGGGCAAAGATGGGTATACTGCCACAGTAAACCTTTACGATAAGCAGATACTCTCAAGTTTGTTTTAATTGTTAAAATTTAACAGCAGTAACATAGAACAGTGAACAGCCTGGGTTTTTCTTTTTTTTCAAGTTGTCAATATAAAGAAATTAGGACCTCTGAAAATATGAGGTTCTGCTTCTACTACCAGTCTGTGTAATTAATAGGCTGAGTGTTTTGCTGAGTTTGCTCCAGATCTTGGAGTTAGTTGATGCCTACTTGCTACTTTTCACAGGCTCTTTCAGAGTACTCTAACTAAATATGAAAGGACTGACTTTGGAAGGCTCCCATCACTGCTGTTTGACCATGAAGGTTAAGGACAACCAGGAGACAGCGCAGATCATTCTCTGTTTGCGGGATCAGAAATATTATGTTCTAATTTTTTTTTTTGAAACCCTCCCTGTCTCAAAATTGATTTTAGAACTCAAGAGCTAGAAGGATTGAACTGGTGCCATTTCTAGCACCTTCCATAGAAGAGTTGCCTACAGCATATTCTGCCACCTACTGTAGTTTTCTAAACCTAAGTGCTTTTCACTATAATTGGGCAATTCATGCTGCATTTGAACTTTGGGTGTGTCTATATATTCTAGAAAAACTGTTATCCAACAGCCAGTCCTAACTTTCTGAGACATTANGAAGAGTTGCCTACAGCATATTCTGCCACCTACTGTAGTTTTCTAAACCTAAGTGCTTTTCACTATAATTGGGCAATTCATGCTGCATTTGAACTTTGGGTGTGTCTATATATTCTAGAAAAACTGTTATCCAACAGCCAGTCCTAACTTTCTGAGACATTAGCAGATTAACCAAAAAACAAACAAGTATATTTCTGAAGCATCTTCAGCTTAGAGAGATAAATTACAATATGAGTTAATTACAAGTATCATTTTTATGAAAAGGTAGTTTGAGAGAGCACTATCAGGACAGAGGCAGAAATCTTTCCTTTTTTATTAGAAGTGCTTTATTTTCTCAGTCTTGACACAGACATGAATGACTTGTACAAATATTGTATTTTGGTTAATAAACCTGAGAAAGATTATTGCTGTGGCTAGTATTCTAAGAGGACATTTAAGCCATATCAAATGTAGTGTGTTTGCCCCAAACTGTCTAACTGAATATGTCATTCACTAAATCTTAAAAAAAACAGACTAGAAATAGGATAGTTATGGAGGGTCCATTGTTTAGCTGGCCTGTGGAGTTTCAACCAATTCTTTGAGAAGAAATGTATTCAGAGAATGCCTCTGAGTCCCCTATTGCAGAATTTTTATAAAAGTGTAAAAAGCAAGAACAAAAACTCCACAGTGTGGAGAACTGGAGGGGAGTAGGGAGTGGGGAAGTTAGGAAAGAAAGATTAAAAGAGTGATAAACAAAAGATATCTGAGAATATCTCTCCAATGTTTAAAGTAATGAATTCAATGAACTTTTTGCACAGCTGGGAATGTTCTCTGTTTGTGCTCTCTAGTATGGTAGGGCCACTTAGCCTCATGTGGCTATTGAACACTTAGAACATAATTAATGTTGTGGGATGATTTGAGAGAATAGCATTGAAACATGTATGTTACCATATGTGAAATAGATCACCAGTCCAGGTTTGATGCATGAGACCGGGTGCTCAGGACCACTGCACTGGGATGACCCTGGGGGATGGGATGGGGAGAGAGGTTGGAGGGGGGTTCAGGATGCGGGCCACATGTACACCCGTGGCTGAGTCATGTCAATGTATGACAAAAACCACTACAATATTGTAAAGTAATTAGCTTCCAATTAAAGCAAATCCATAAATTTAGAAAACATAACTAATGTGACTGAGGAAAATGAATTTTTAATTTATTTAATTTCTAATTTAAATAAGCACATGTAGCTAGTGGCTGCCTTAGGGGAAGGCACAGGTTTACAGCTTTACAGCTCAATGTGTGGTCTTTGCATCAGAAGTATCAACATCTGGGAGCTTATTAGAAGTGCAGAATCTTGGCTCCCACTCAGTCTTACTGATCCAGAATATGCATTTTAACAACATCCTAAGGCAAGTAGTATGACAGCGTGAAAGGCCCTGCCCGGGAGCAATTTTCACTTTGCTATAATCACCCATTCAGAAAGAAACTCTCTTCTCTATTCTCTATTTTACCACGGGCTAAGACACGTTAGGAACATGCTCACTTTACCCACAGAAGAGTGACGTGTAGGGTGAGCTATAATAGAGCTGGAACTGCCTTCCTCAAATCTTTTCCAAAACGTGAATAAAATGTGCCCCCTTGAATGATCCGTTGATTCATCCGTTTATGAGAGAAACACAAAGTCCTTACATAGGAGGTGCTGTCTGATATTTCCTGAGCATCTTCAGTTAAATCTGAGCATGTTCTTTATTTCTCTGAAGTGAAGGGAAAGGCGGAGAGGGATAAACAGGCTACCAGTATCATTCTTGGGACTGAGATTTTAAAGTTATTGTTCAAACATTCAAAGTAAGACAATGTCCTAAGAGCTAGAACTGGAGAATGATGTTGGTTAAACAGTTGATTGCATTTGAGCCCTACTTCGATTTCCCCTAAATCTGATGCTGAGACAAGAACTTGGGGAGGTCTGTTTGCCAGTGACCCCGAGAACCACTGTGAGTGCAATGGTGGGAGCAAAGCAGGGACAGGAAGGAGGGCAGCGCAGGGCACACTGCCGCCTGGGTCACAGATGTGGGTAGCTGGGGTTCAGCCCCTCTGGGGGACATCTGAGAGGCGAGGGATGTTCGAGGGAGGAAGACGCCAGCATATCTGGGAACTGTCTGCCTCGGATTCTGGTGACTTCCTAAGTGGTGATGATGAGAGGGGCCTGCAGAGTCTTGACCATAGTGGACATTGCTTCTGTAATAGGCTGTTACCCTGGAGAAAGATGACGAGAGCGACTGGGGAGTGAGGATTAAGAACCAGGAGAGTTGAACCTCACTTAGGTCTCCTAGTCTTTAATTATTTGGCTTAGGTACGTTGCTCTGGGCCCCAGAGCACAACAGGTTTTGTAACCCTAGACAGTATTCCCTGCTCCAGCGTCACTATTCTTCTGTACCCTTCCTCATCAATATCTGTTATCTGTTATCTGAGATAACCATCAGTTATCNAACAGTTGATTGCATTTGAGCCCTACTTCGATTTCCCCTAAATCTGATGCTGAGACAAGAACTTGGGGACATCTGTTTGCCAGTGACCCCGAGAACCACTGTGAGTGCAGTGGTGGGAGCAAAGCAGGGACAGGAAGGAGGGCAGTGCAGGGCACACTGCCGCCTGGGTCACAGATGTGGGTAGCTGGGGTTCAGCCCTTCTGGGGGACATCTGAGAGGCGGGGGTTGGTCGAGGGAGGAAGACACCAGCATATCTGGGAACTGTCTGCCTTGGATTCTGGTGACTTCCTAAGTGGTGATGATGAGAGGGGCCTGCAGAGCCTTGACCGTAGTGGACATTGCTTCTGTAATAGGCTGTTACCCTGGAGAAAGATAACGAGAGCTACTGGGGAATGAGGACTAAGAACCAGGAGAGTTGAACCTCACTTAGGTCTCCTAGTCTTTAATTATTTGGCTTAGGTATGTTGCTCTGGGCCCCAGAGCACAACAGGTTTTGTAACCCTAGACAGTATTCCCTGCTCCAACGTCACTATTCTTCTGTACCCTTCCTCATCAATATCTGTTATCTGTTATCTGAGATAACCATCAGTTATCTCTGTTTTGCTGAGACTAACCCTTTCCATCTCTCTCCCTACTCCTCCAGAGAACACAGACCAACCTAGATGCCAATGAATGTNCGTCACTATTCTTCTGTACCCTTCCTCATCAATATCTGTTATCTGTTATCTGAGATAACCATCAGTTATCTCTGTTTTGCTGAGACTAACCCTTTCCATCTCTCTCCCTACTCCTCCAGAGAACACAGACCAACCTAGATGCCAATGAATGTCAGAAAGCACAGGCGTGATCTGAGTTGAAGTTCCATTTGGCCTGTGTGTGATTTGGCTACTTCTAAGTCCAAGATATTGTATTTGAATTATACTTGCAGAACCAAGAGAATTGACATGCATGGTTTGGTAAAGGTGTTCTTTATTCCTTGTGTGCCTTCATTTATGTTTATCTCAAAAATTACTGAAAACCATTTGTATAAGCTCCTAGTACAATAAGTTCTGGATGGGTAGAAAATAAGGGCAAGTATTTATAGAAAAAAGTCCTTTTGATTTAAAAATATTGCATAAAGTCAGATTTAGTTATATATTATCAGGTTGACTTTCCTACACAAAACACGATTCTGAAGGCTCTACAATAAAACCCAGGACAAGTAGTCATACTAATTGCAAAGGATGCAAAGATGACATTCACTTCCTTTAAGTAACCTATTGTCCCTTTGGGAAGTGAAGTCGCTCAGTCATGTCCGACTCTTTGCGACCCCATGGACTGTAGCCTACCAGGCTTCTCAGTCTATGGGATTTTCCAGGCAAGAGTACTGGAGTAGGGTGCCATTTCCTTCTCCAGGGGATCTTCCCAACCCAGGGATCGAACCCCCATCTCCCACATTGCAGGCAGACATTTTACCCTCTGAGCCACCAGGGAAGCCTTGGGAGGTGAGATATCAGTATATCCCTAAGAAGAAGACACATAACCTTTGAGTGAATATATTTTACCCACAATCACATGAGTAGGACCAGAAGGAGACTCTGTGGATATTTGGGAGAATGTTGTGTGTGAAAAGGCCCAGGAGAGCACCGAAGCTGTCTTTTAGCATCCTCAGTAAGGACTCTTCTGAACGTGGGAGTGTTTGAACCAATGCTTGAAGAACTAGAAATAGATACAGAGACTCCAGGAGGATCATGCAAACTGAGCTGGGTTCGATTATGTTGGGTTTAGAGGACTGTGTGTAGATAGCCTGGCTGAAGGGGACTATTTGGCAGAAAAGGGAAAGTTGAACACGCCAGGGGGAGCATGAGTGCCAGGAGCAGAACTCGAGTGCTGCAATCCTAAGGCCCTCTTCCGCAGCTGAAAGGACCAGGTTTGCTACACATATAGTTTTTGCAAGGTGGACTTGATCATGGCAATAGGACGGTATTATCTCAATAGTTCTTTTTTTTTTTTTTGTCCTGTATAAGACCAGTGTTTGGGGATTATTCATTAAAGAGTTCATCCATTTATTTACTTTTGTTGAGTCCTTGAACGAGAACTGCAACACTGAACAGAAGAGCTCACCCTGCAGGTTGACAAATAATTTCACTTCAGTGCAATAAACCTAAATAAAGTGTCCACGAAACTGTATACAGCCTAATTAGATTCTCTAATTGATTTGTTATTTAATTCCTATTTTCAATGGAATCCCACATTGTAACAAGACAGAATGTCTGAGCAGAAAATCTTACAAGAGAAAATCCAGTTTATCAGATACTAAAAGCCCATTTTTATTCTTGCATAATAGTTCTTCTAGAAGGATGTTCGGAGGCATGCTTAAATAGCCTGCAGACCTACCTTCAGGAAAGCCAAGCTGCCCGTGAACATTATACACGGGTGTCACTAGTCTGCAGTTGCCCAGTTGGAGTGGGCGGCAACCAGCCGTCCTTGAACTTGGGGCGGATCCTTTTCATCAAGTTCAAGCCTGAAGCTCATGGGCGTTCCTGTGAGGGATGCTGGGGTCTTCTGCAGGTCCGCTGAATGTAAGGTTGAAGGTGCTGGGAGTCAGACATAGATTCCTGGCTCCCCTCACTGTCTCCCGCTTCATTCCCATCTGTCTTTCCAAGCTGCCTGATGTACAGCCGTGGGGGTCCCACCCGTAAATGCAGGAGCACCAGTCTTCCATAGGCCCCTTCACCAGCGCCCACAGCTTTGTGAGATGGCCTTGCTCTAGTAGCCCTGCTTCCCTGTCACTCTGAGTGGCGCTGCCTCCTGGCTCTTGTGCCAGCTGCATTAGCCTCTGTTCCCTCCACCCCACTCGTCAGGCCGCCTCCAAGCCTGAAAGCATCACGTGGTCAGGGACACTTACAAAGTCACAGACAAACGCTGGGACTGAATAGCTTTAGAACATGTAGATCATGGCTTCTGTTCACATGCCCTGAGAAGAGCTTAGAAATGAGCATAGGTAAGTTCTTCTGTTGTTGAAATCTGTAGTGAGTGATGACGGGCAGTCTCTTAGTGAAACACCTGAAAGCTTTCTTTGTTCTTTCTTTTTCTTTGTTTTTTCAAAGATGATCTTCGGGTTTCGAAAAAGTAGGCTATAATGAGAAAATAAAAATCTACATTTTAGAAAAAGGATAACTACTTTGTGACCTCCTTCTCTAATTATAGTCTAATTTTCATACAATGACTAAGTATTTTTGATGTCTGGGTTGACTCAAACACACTGATGATTCTGATTATCTTAAACCTAACCATCCTGGAAAGAGACTGGAAGAAATGGTTTTGGGTTTCCCCAAAACCCCCAAAGCCACCTTGCCTACACAGAGAGGAGGGAACAACACTGAGATTTCTAAGGGTCCCATGAACCTTAAAATCCCCATCAGTATAAAATACTTTTAAAATATTTCCATTAGCTCACTAATATAATTTTCACATGATAATTGCAGTTAAGCTCATTAGTATAATTTTCACATGATTATTGCAGCTATGATTTATGTAAGCATCACTGATCATGTAGAAAATTAAAGATGTTAAAATATTGACATTGATGATAGTAAGGTGTGGTTGCTTATAAGATGTTAAGTTTTGAAAGCTTTTTCATATAATCTTTTAAAATCAAAGTTAACGTGTCTTTGGTGTATAAAATTAAACTTGTAACATTTATTCTGAACTTCACACAATGTTTACCAGCTTCTGTAATTCTTTTTTTCTTTTTTCTAAAGTTGAACTACAGTTGATTTACAGTGTTGTGTTAATTTATATGTGCAACAAAGTTATTCAGTTACATATATGTATATATGTATACATATATGTAACTGAATAACTTTGTTGCATACATATATATACATATGTATATATACATATACACATTACACACACATATATATGTTTTTCATATTCTTTTCCATTATCGATTATTATAAGATATTGAATATATTGAATAGTTCCCTGCGCTGTACAGCAGGTCCTTGTTATCTATTTTATATATAGTAGTGTGTATCTGTTAATCCCAAACTCCTAATTTATGCCTCCCCTCTTCACCCATTTGATAACTATAAGTTTGCTTTCTATGTCTGTGAATCCATTCTGTTTTGTAAATAACTTAATTTGTATCATTTTTTGATTCTACATGTACGAGATATCATATAATATTCATCGTTGAATTACTTAGTATGATAATGTCTAGGTTCATCCAGTTCAGTTCAGTTCAATTCAGTCTCTCAGCTGTGTCCCACACTTTGCGATCCCATGGACTGCAGCATACCAAGCCTCCCCATCCATCACCAACTCCCGGAGTTTACTCAAACTCAGGTCCATTGAGTCAGTAATGCTGCCCAACCATGTCATCCTTTGTCATCCCCTTCTCCTCCCTCCTTCAATCTTTCTCAATATCAAGGTCTTTTCAAATGAGTCAGCTCTTCGCATCAGGTGGCCCAAGGATTGGAGTTTCAGCTTCAGCATCAGTCCTTCCAGTGAACACCCAGGACTGATCTCCTTTAGGATGGACTGGTTGGATCTCCTTGCAGTCCAAGAGACTCTCAAGACTCTTCTCCAACACCACAGTTCAAAAGCATCAGTTTTTCGGTGCTCAGCTTTCTTTATAGTCCAACTCTCACATCCATACATAACTACTGGAAAAACCATAGCTTTGACTAGACTTTGTTGTCAAAGTAATGTCTCTGCTTTTTAATAAGCTGTCTAGGCTGATCATAACTTTTCTTCCAAGTAGCAAGTGTCTTTTAGTTTCATGGCTGCAGTCATGATCTGCAGTGATTTTGGAGCCCCCCAAAATAAAGTCTGTCAGTATTTCCACTGTTTCCCCTTATGTTTGCCATGAAGTGATGGGACCAGATGCCATGATCTTAGTTTTCTGAATTTTAAGCCAACTTGTTCACTCTCCTCCTTCACTTTCATCAAGAGACTCTAGTTCTTCACTTTCTGCCATGAGGGTGGTATTATCTGCATATCTGAGATTATTGATATTTCTCCCAGCAGTTTTTATTCCAGCTTGTGTTTCATCCAGTCTGGCATTTCTCGTGATGTACTCGGAATATAAGTTAAATATGATGTTAAATAGATTCATCCAGGTAGCTGCAAACGGCAGTATTTCATTCTTTTTCCATGGCTGAGTAATATTCCATTGTGGGCTTCCCTAATAGCTCAGGTGGAAAGAATCTGCCTGCAGTGCAGGAGACCTAGGATAGATCACTGGGTTGAGAAGATCCCCTGGAGGAGGGCATGGTAACCCACACTAGTATTCTTGCCTGGAGAATCTCCATGGACAGAGGAGCTTTGTGGGCTATAGTCCTTGGGTCACAAAGAATCAGACATGACTGAGCAACTAAGCACAGCGCAGCACAGTATTTCATCGTATATATCTACATCTTCTTGATGCACATTTAGGTTGCTTCCTTGTCTTGGTTATTATAAATAATGCTGCTATGAAGTTGGAATGCATGTATCTTTTCAAATTAGATTTTTCGGCTTTTTCACATATATGCCAGGAGTGGAATTGCTGGATCATATGATAACTCTATTGCAGCTGTTTAAGGAATCTCAATACTGTTTCCAATGGTAGCTTCCTCCATTTATATTCCCACCAGCAGGGTAAGAAGTTTCCCTTCGTTTCACACCCTCACCAGCATTTATTGTTTGTAAACTTTTCAATGATGGCCATTCTGATCAGTGTGAGGTCATACCTCATTGTAGTTTTGAAGTGTGTTTCTCTAATAGTGATCTTGAGTACCTTTTCATGAGCCTGTTTGTGCTTCTGTAACACCGTTCTGTAGCTTTTGTGTTTGTCATGGGAAACATCTTTTTACTAAGTAAGCTTGTATTTTCAGAAATGTGACTTAAATTGGCCTGGGACGGTGCTTACCTTACAAAAACTATCCAAAAATGTTACTGATTGTTAGGGTAATTTCACAGGGAAGTAATAGTAGGAAATTGGACTATTTGCTCAAAAGTACAGTTTATTTGTAACTCAGATATTTATGTATCCAGTTTGCTTATAACTTTTGAAAATTCTGAGATAACTATTCTCTTAACACTGTGGTAGGTTTGTCATTGTCTTTGATTTGTAGGCCTTGGGTATCTCCGTGAGCATCAATTTGTATCTGAAATTATTATGAATGTATTTGCATATTAGAAATGAGCCTGTCGAAGTTCCATTATTTAATAAGGTCACAGCAGTAATTCTGATTAATGGAGCTGATTCTTGAGAGCTCTGAGGATACTGCTAAGACATTTATAAATATACATTTTCATAACAGAAAATGCCCTTCATTTCCTTGCCTGTAAAGAATGGTAATAACATCTACCTTATGGATACTAATGGAAATGAGAGAGGTTCCTGAATTAGCTCAATGGGAACACGCGAGCAGAGCCGAGCTGCAGGTAGTGGGCCATCAGCTGGTCATTTTCACTGGTCTCCATGTCCTGTTCCTGCCCCTGATCCTTGCAGAGGACATGACTCCAGGTTATAATTTTTAAATATTCTGTGACCCGCCCCCCCCCAGGTTTTTTGGGGAGTATTTGAAATATAAATATGAAATCTTAGACTAACCAGAGCTTACTGAATAGCTTTAGTGATATTTTTAGTATTATCTTCAGTAAAGACAATTTTGAAAGCCTGTACATTAAATCAGGGCACTTAGGTAGCTAAAACAAGACTGTCATAAGACAGTGCAAGGCTGTACTTCAGAAATCCAAGTGTGTCTGTGAGAGTAATGGAAAGATTCCAGTCAGAAAGAGAAATTTGCCATCACAATTCTGAATTTCTTAAGTTTACTAGAAGTGCATATTTTTAAAGTCTGTTTGTGTTTTAAATACCTCAATAAGATAGACCAGTTTGACACTCTGAAAGAAATTTAAAAACTCAGCTGTCAGACAAATATGTCCCAAGTAAGAGGCATACTGAGGGAAAGTCATTATTTAGGGAAATGACAGAGGACTCAGTTTCCCAGTTAAGCTAGTGAGAGGAATGAACAGCATTGTTACAATGGGGGAAAAATGAATCCTATAAGCCAACCATTATTCGTGAAGCTCGTTGATGCCAATAATTTACTTTCATAGATCAAATGTTACACAGCTTTCTAGGTACCCACTTTTCTTTGTTTTTAGATATTAAGTTGCCAATAATGTAGAATCTTAGCCTTCCGGCTCTGAAAGTCTGTGGAATCTGTAATTTCAAAAAGGCAGAAAAAGAAATAAGGAATATGAAACAATGGGAAGGTTTGTGTTGTATTTACTTTGTCAAGATAATCAAATCCTTGAAAGAGCTTCCTTAGAAATAATAGAAGTTTAGGTTCAGAAGGATCTACAAGGTCCCTTCACCCTACTGGATAGGCAGTGGACCTATCAGATGCTCTTCAAAAAAATGCTCCTTGATCTTATAAACATGGAAAACTTCATATACCATAAGTAACAATTTGCATTAGCATGTTATGGGTTCTATGAGTCCTATCTTAAAGAAACCATTTTAAATTTAACCCAATAACCCCTAAATTTATTTTTTAGCAGAATCCCTGTTATGCCCTAGAACTTGGCTCATTGGTAAATGTTTATTTAATCTGACCTTAAATTTGTCCTGAGTACTCAACTTATGATCTTTGGACTACTAGCATTAGCATCACCCAGAACTTTTTAGAAATTCAGTCACATGCCCAGCCCCATACCTGGTGAATGGTACTTTGCATTTTATTTTTTTTTCTTTTATTTATTTATTTATTATTATTATTTTTTACTTTACAATATTGTATTGGTTTAGCCACACATCAACATGATACTTTGCATTTTAACAAGATCCTTAGACAGTCAATAGGCACATTCAAGATTGAGAAGCACAGGCCTATTTCATTCTGATTTACCACCTTCACTTCCATGAGCATGGCATCCGGTCCCATCACTTCATGGCAAATAGATGGGGAAACAGTGGAAACAGTAGCTGACTTTATATTTTGGGGCTCCAAAATCACTGCAGATTGTGATTGCAGCCGTGAAATTAAAAGCTGCTTACTCCGTGAAAGGAAAGTTATGACCAACCTAGACAGTATATTAAACAGCAGAGACATTACTTTGTCAACAAAAGTCCATCTAGTCAAGGCTATGGTTTTTCCGGTAGTCATGTATGGATGTGAGAGTTGGACTATAAAGAAAGCTGAGCACCGAAGAATTGATGCTTTTGAACTGTGGTGTTGGAGAAGACTCTTGAGAGTCCCTTGGACTGCAAAGAGATCCAACCAGTCCATCCTAAAGGAGATCAGTCCTGGGTATTCATTGGAAGGACTGATGCTGAAGCTGAAATTCCAACACTTTGGCCACCTGATGCAAAGAACTGACTCATTTGAAAAGACCCTGATGCTGGGAAAGATTGAGGGCAGGAGGAGAAGGGGATGACAAAGGATGAGATGGTTGGATGGTATCACCGACTCAATGCACATGGGTTTGGGTAGACTCCAGCAGTTGGTAATGAACAGGGAAGCCAGGCGTGCTGTGGTTCATGAGATCGCAGAGAGCCAGACACGACTGAGTGACTGAACTGAACTGAACTTCCATGAGTTAGAGATCTGCTGAGAAAATACCTCATGTGCAGATTTTAAATAGTTTGGGAACTTCAGGGAAGGTGTGGAACCCACAGAGTATCTGCCTGTGCTTTCTCTCTAGATTTTAGGATGGTAGGACACATCTTCAGAGACCTGTTCCATGTTCAGTGGGCTGTGTGTGAAGAGTCTCTAGATTACAGGCAGTGGACAATGGAGCCCAAGCACCATGTCAGCAGGTGGAGTGTATGGAAACAGATGTATTGAGCCAAAATCGAAGCACAACTAACACTTCCGAAGAAGATATGCATATGAATGTTATGAGATGGCAAAAAGATATGATACTCAACGATGAATTTCCCGGGTCGGTAGGTGCCCCAATATTTTATGGGAGAAGAGTAGAGAAATAACACCGGAAAGAATGAAGGGATGGAGCCAAAGCAAAAACAGTGCCCAGTTGTAGATGGGATTCATGATGGAGGTAAAGTACGATGCTTTAAAGAGCAATATTGCCTAGGAACCAGGAAAGTTAGGTCCTGAGTCAACATAGGAGATGGCAAGACTGAACATTCATATTTTAGGAATCAGTGAAATAAAATGGACTGGAACAAGTGGATTTAAGTCAGATGACCCTTATATCTACTACTATGGGCAAGAATCCCTCAAGAGAAATGAAATAGCCATCATAGTAAAGAAAATTCTCCAAAATGCAGTACTTGGGTGCAATCTCAAAAACGACACAATCATCTCTGTTCATTTTCAAGGCAAACAATTCAATATCACAGTAATACAAGTTTATGCCCCGACCAGTAATGCTGAAGAAGCTGAAGTTGAATGGTTCTATGAAGACCTACAAGACCTTCTAGAACTAACACACAAAAAAGATGTCCTTTTCATTATAGGGGACTGGAATGCAAAAGTAGGAAGTCAAGAGCTACCTGGAGTAACAGGCAAATTTGACCTGGGAGTACAAAATTAAAAGTCAAAGACTAACAGAGTTTTGCCAAGAGAACGCACTGGTCATCACAAACACCCTCTTCCAACAACACAAGAGAAGACTCTACACATGGACATCACCAGATGGTCAATACCAAAATCAGACTGATTATATTCTTTGCACCCAAAGATAGAAAAGCTCTATACAGTCAGCAAAAACAAGACCAGGATCTGACTGTGCCTCAGATCATGAACACCTTTTTGCCAAATCCAGGCTTAACTTGGAAGAAAGTAGGGAAAATCACTGGACCATTCAGGTATGACCTAAATCCCTATGAATATACAGTGAAAGTGACAAATAGATTCAAGGGTTTAGATCTGATAGAGTGCCTGAAGAACTATGGACAGAGGTTTGTGACATTGTACAGGAGGCAGTGAACAAGACCATCCCCAAGAAAAAGAAATTCAAAAAGGCAAAATGGCTGTCTGAGGAGGCCTTACAAAGAGCTGAGAAAAGAAAAGACATGAAAGGCAAAGGAAAAAGGGAAAGATACACCCATTTGAATACAGAGTTCCAAAGAAGAGCAAGGAGAGATAAGAAAGCCTTCCTCAGTGATCTGTACAAAGAAATAGAGGAAAACAACAGAATGGGAAAGACTAGAGATCTCTTCAAGAAAATTAGAGATACTAACGGAACATTTCATGCAAAGATGAGCACAGTAAAGGACAGAAATAGTACGGACCTAACAGACGCAGAAGATATTAAGAAGAGGAGGCAAGAATACACAGAGGAACTATACAAAAAAGATCTTCGTGACCTGTATAGCTGTGAAGGTATGATCACTCACTTAGAGCTAGACATCCTGGAATGAGAAGTCAAATGGGCCTTAGGAAGCATCACTATGAACAAAGCTAGTGGAGGTGATGGAATTCCAGCAGAGCTATTTCAAATCCTGAAAGAAGAGGCTGTGAAAATGCTGCACTCAATATGCCAGCAAATTTGGAAAACTCATTAATGGCCACAGGACTGGAAAAGGTCAGTTTTCATTCCATTCCCAAAGAAAGACAATGTCAAAGAATGTTCACATTACCACACAATTGCACTCATCTCATACGCTAGTAAAGTAATGCTCAAAATTCTCCAAGCCAGGTTTCAACAGCATGTGAACAGTGAACTTCCAGATGTTCAAGGTGAATTTAGAAAAGGCAGAGGAACCAGAGATCAAATTGCCAACATTTGTTAGATCATCATAAAATCAACAGTGTCCCAGTAAAACATCTACTTCTGTTTTATCGACTACGCCAAAACCCTTGATTGTGTGAATCACAAGAAACTGTGGAAAATTCTTGAAGTGATGGGAATACCAGACCACCTTTCCTGCCTTCTGATAAACCTGTATGCAGGTCAGGCACAAACAGTTAGAATTGGACATGGAACAATAAACTGTTTCCAAATCAGAAAAGGAGTACATCAAGGCTGTATATTGTCACCCTGTTAATTTAACTTATATGCAGATTATTGTGCAGAATGCCAGGCTGGATGTAGCTCATACTGGAATCAAGATTGCCAGGAGAAATATCAATAACCTCAGATATGCACATGACACCACCCTAATGGCAGGAAGTGAAGAACTAAAGAGTCTTTTGATGAAAGTGAAAGGAGAGTGAAAATGCTGGCTTCAAACTGAACATTCAGAAAACTAAGATAATGGCATCTGGTCCCATCACCTCATGGCAAATAGATGAGGAAACAATGAAAACAGTGACAGACTTTATTTGGGGGGGCCCTAAAATCACTGCAGATGGTGACTGCAGCCATGAAATTAAAAGACTTTTGCCCCTTGGAAGAAAAGCTATGACCAATCTAGACAGCATATTAAAAAGCAGAGACATTACTTTGCCAACAAAGGTCCATCTAGTCAAAGCTATGGTTTTTCCAGGAGTTATGTGTGGATGTGAGAGTTGAACTATAAAGAAAGCTGAGGGCCAAAGAATGGATGCTTTTGAACTGTGGTGTTGTAGAAGGCTCTTGAGAGTCCCTTGGACTGCAAGGAGATCCAACCAGTCCATCCTACAGGAAGTAAGTCCTGAATATTCCTTGAAAGGAATGATGCTGAAGCTGAAACTCCAATACTTTGGCCACTTGATGCGAAGAACTGACTCATTGGAAAGGACCCTGATGCTGGAAAAGATTGAAAGCAGGAGAAAGAGATGACAGTGGGTGAGATGGTTGGATGGCCTCCCTGATTCTGTGGACATGAGTTTAAGTAGGCTCTGTGAGTTGGTGATGGACAGGGATGCCTGGCATGCTGCTGTCCATGGGCTCGCAAAGAATTGAACACAACTGAGCAACTGAACTGACTGGTATACACAAAAAAGGGCAAGAAATACAGACTTTCAGCTTGCTTTTGAAAATGGCAATGGATATTGTAACTTTCAAATATGACTATTGGCTTGTACTGGCAGGTAAAACATTGATGAGAAATCTAAACACTGTTCGGATGCAAAACATCAGCAGAAGCAACTAAAATGGATACAACTGACTGAGGCGGAACAGAATGGAGTTTTCTTGGATGATGGAAATGGTATCTTGACAGATGTTCCATGCGTATATGTATTTGTCAGATTTGGTAATTTTTCACTTAAGACCTATATATTTTATTATATTTAAATTGCTCTTCAATAAAAAAGTAAAAGATTTTGTCTTATGAAATTTAAATACAGTTGATATTAGATGCAGCAATGCATTTTTCCCTTGAAAATGTGCATTTGGTAATACCCATTACTTGGTATAGGGAAAGTATTTCATTGCAGAGCGGAGCCACATGGGTTGTGTAGGCTGGTTTATGTTAATGTTATAGGCAGGCCAAGTGGGGTGCCAGATCTCCAGGGAAGCCGTGCCTAGGGGTTAGAGTTCATGTGTAAAATGGCAGTGATAAATGTATTTTTTGGTAGTCATATTTTCAAGAATGAATGATTTAATATTTTTAAAGAACTTAGAGTAGTCCTTGTTGTTATTCAGTGGCCAAGTTGTGTCCAGCTGTCTGTGATCGCATGAACTCTAGTATATCAGGTTTCCCTGTCCTTCACTATCTCCCTGAGTCTGTTCAAACTCATATCCAGTGAATCAGTGATGCCATCCAACCATCTCATCCTGTCACCCCGTCCCCTCTTGCTGTCAGTCTCGTCCATCATAAGGGTCTTTTCCAGTGAATTGGCTCTTTGCATCAGGTGGCCAAAGTGTTAGAGTTTCCACTTCAGCATCAGTCCTTCCAATGAATTCCAGTTCAGGGTTGATTTCCTTTAGGATCGACTGGTTTGATCTCCTTGTTGCCCAAGGGCCTCAGGAATCTTCTCCAGCCCCACAATTCACAAGCATCAATTCTTTGGTGCTCAGCTTTCTTTATGGTCCAACTCTCACATCCATACATGACTACTGGAAAAACTATAGCTTTGACTACTAGAAAAACTACAGCTTTGACTATATGGACCTTTGTTGGTAAAGTGGTATCTCGGCTTTTTAATACACTCTCTAGGTTTGTTATAGCTTTTCTTCCAAGGAGCAAGAGTAATCCTAGCACATAGCAAAGGTTATATATGTTAGGTAAGTAAGATGGCTTAAATAAAGTCGCTACTATAACCACCATTTCTCTCATCGTCACCAGTTTTATTTTCTTAACAGCACTTTGCACTGTTTAAAATGATCTTTTTGTGAATTTTTTTTTGCATGTTTATTGTCAGGTATGTGCCCAGCTATTCCATGAGCCTCAAGATATAATGAACCAATCTGTACTGTTCATTGCTGTACCTACCGCCTCCATCCCCTATCACCACAACTCTGCACAGAACAATGCCTGACACATAGTAAATGCTAAATAACATACTGAATGAATGAATATGTGAATAAAGTTTAAACCAAGCCAGTTCTTAAAGAAGTTAATTCTGAGATGTAATCTCATCAATCCTGAATAAATTATTATGGACCTGTCACATGTACTTAGTGACAATAGCTCCTGAAGCTGAGGAGTCTGTTTTGATGGGATTAAGAAAGCATCAATGAAAGAGGCAACATTTTAAAAGCCAAGAAATGGGTGTTTCAGGTAGAGGGAAATGCCATTGCCAAGCCCTGAATCTCCAGTGGTAGTAGGTCATTCCAGAATCTGAAGGAATTGTGTTTATCCTTATTTAGAATAAGATTTTATTTGTCCCAGAGAAACAAAAACTTCTGTTTTTCAGAATACATAAAAGTTTAGCCGAGACATTTATTATAGCATCTAGTTATGCTAGATTTACCTTTTTTCCCCTTAGGATAATACGTCATCAAAGATTAAGTGGTTTATATTATGATTGGCAGTAAGGCCAAACTAACAGCAGAAAAGTTTTGACCTTCAAATTTGGCAAGTACTATATTTAATTAATCTCTGCACTTGGCTTCAGACTCCAAGGGTCATTCCTCTGTGTACCTTTTAGAAGCTTCCCAAAGTACTTTGAACATCATAAGTACAATTAATATATAATGAATATATATGAATTGAATTTGAAAATGTAGACCAGAGGCCCAAGAGCTTGAGACCCAGGATTTGCAAAGAAAGGTTTAGTGTTTTACTAAGAGTCTGCCTACTGGGAGTACAGAAGGATCACCCCACAATCCAGGAATTAGACACCCTCCTTATAGCTTACAATTTTCTTATTGACCCTGCTTGGCCTGCGATTTATCCCCTTACTCTCAAAACACTGACCAAATGTAGTAATGAGCATGGAGTTGATTCCACAGCTTTGAGTTATAAAATAAACTCCAAGATTATACAACACAGCAGAATATGTTGTGAAGATCTATGTTTGAGCCAAAGATCAGGAACTCAAACATTTATTTCCATGGAGCTCAGATAACACACTTATGTTTGAAAGACAACAAGATATTTGTTCAATAACACATTTATTATTTTGTTGAGATGAGCTTAATTTCTCTGATTTTCACTGTGACAGCATTGTTTTCATACAGGAGGTGGAGGGGTTCTTTTTAGCATTTGTATATGTGTTAGGAAAAAAAAGTATTTGATTAAGACCAAATCTCCCTTTTGACTCTCTCCTCTGACCTGAATTTCCAAATATTTTTATGGTACAAGTACATTAACCCTCTAGGCTGTCTTCCAGCTTCACCAATATCATTTTTAATAGCCTGAGTTAAGCACAGATGGTTTAGTTTAGCAGAACTCTTCCACCTTTGTACTTACTAACACTCAGAGAGACCCAATCTAGTCAGCTGGGACAACTACAAAGTGTATCCAGCTATTCAAGCTACAAAGTGCATCCAGATCTCCTGGAGAGCCTTTTGAAAGGTCTTTCTGCTTCCACAAGTCTGGGCTAGACCTGAGATTCTGTATTTCTAATAAGGTCCCAGGTGATGCCATGGACCACACTCTGAATGCAAAGGTCTAGAAGGAAATACGTGTCACTTATCTGGAACTGATCCCTTTTTCTTTTTCATTTTTTAAATAAATCTTATATCTTCATCCGTGAAACATCATTGCATATCCTTTGCCTCTGAAATGGAAGGATATAAAGCTTCTAAGCAATGTATGCAGAAGTCTTACACACCATCAGCAGCTATGTCCAGAAGAGCTGAGCCCTTAATTTCTAGACTTTCCATTCCACTGAGCTGATATGTTATGTCTATACTATACAAGTTTAGAAAAAAAAAAAGTTTTTGCAAGTTTTTCAAGAGAGAGCCTTCTGTGCTGTTTTTAAAACTTCCTTCTCATTTTTCTGCTGTCTTCCAGCAAGCAGTGAGGAAACCTGCTTAAGCTCATCCCTCTTTCACTTAGAATTTCATGACACTTTTCGTGACATTTTTCTGGCACGACTGTCAGCAGATCCTGCTTTTATGCAAAGTTGAAAAGACCATGGAGAGTACTGCTTCTTCTCTGGAAAAGCAAGAGGCTTGGTGACGTGATTTCTTTCCCTGAAATGTGGAAGGATGATTGGAGAAAGTGAAACAGAGCACAGAGATCCATTCTTCCCTGGGGACCAAGGCCATGAGCTATGCGCTACTTTAACTTTCAGTAGTTTCTGGACAAGACTTAAAATAAATCATAATACTAAGAAAGGAAGAGTTCTATTTCTTTCCAGTGGTGTTTAAGAAAATAGGAAATCTATGCAATTTGATTTTCACTCTATTCATGAAAACCAAAGAATTTAGTTTCCTTGGTACACACACATGCTTGTGTACATGTGTGTACACACACACACACGTACACACACCAAATTTGAAGGTCAAAAAAGAAATGATGAAGAAAATGGAATTTAAATGTAAGCCCATTTACAGTTCTAAGCTTCAGACTGTCAAATAGGCTGAGATGTTCAGAACACAGAGGAAAATAATGAGGATGAAAAAGTGCCTGAAGTGGAAAAAAAGATTATTATCACAAGAGAATAATAAAGACCAGGAACGTGGATATACCCGGATTCCCAGTGTAGACTCATGAAAGATGAAAGTCCAGTCTGTTCCCCCAACTAGAGGGTCTAGAAGGAAACCTCTCCTCTGAGCACCTTGAAATTTGATTTGCTAATCATAATTGATCTTCCCTGAGTTAGAGAGTAAAGGGGGACAGGGGTCAGAAGGAGCTTGAGTGGGAGTGAGGGGTTCACAGAGAGCTGTCTGAAGAGGGAGGTGTTTAAAAACTTTGAATAGGCAGAAAACTCGATGACATGAATCAAAATAAACATAAAGCAAAATCTTCTATGGCCTACCTCCTAAAATAATGGAAACAAAAACAAAAACTAGTGGGACCTAATTAAACTTAAAAGCTTTTGCGCAGCAAAGGAAATTACAAATAAGGTGAAAAGACAACCCTCAGAATGGNAAAACTCGATGACATGAATCAAAATAAACATAAAGCAAAATCTTCTATGGCCTACCTCCTAAAATAATGGAAACAAAAACAAAAACTAGTGGGACCTAATTAAACTTAAAAGCTTTTGCGCAGCAAAGGAAATTACAAATAAGGTGAAAAGACAACCCTCAGAATGGGAGAAAATAATAGCGAATGAAACAACTTACAAAGAATTAATTTCCAAAATATACAAACAGCTCATACAACTCAATCAGTTCAGTTCAGTTCAGTTCAGTCGCTCAGTCGTGTCCAACTCTTTGCGACCCCATGAATCGCAGCACACCAGGCCTCCCTGTCCATCACCAACTGCCAGAGTTCACCCAAACTCATGTCCATTGAGTCTGTGATGCCATCCAGCCATCTCATCCTCTGTCGTCNATTCCAGCTTGTGTTTCTTCCAGTCCAGCATTTCTCATGATGTATTCTGCATATAAGTTAAATAATTAGAGTGACAATATACAGCCTTGACATACTCCTTTTCAATACCAGGGAAAAAAAAAAGCCCAATCAAAAAGTGGGGAAAAGACCTAAAAAAGACATCTCTCCAAAGAAATTCTTGTTGATTTTTGTTGATATATGACAGAAAATCTCAGAGTTCTATAAAGCAATTATCCTTCAATTAAAAAAAAATAATAATGGCAAAAAAAAAAAAGCGCAACAGGTTCCAAAAAAAAAGAAAAAAACTGAAATAAAACTGAGGCAGGAAGATAAGACCAGAGGTGGGCCCAGATGGACACACTCAGCTGAAGCTTTCATGGCCTGAGTCTCAAAAGGTAAGTCTGAGGTCAATGGTAAAGGTTTCTGTGACTATGTTTAAATTTTTTAGAAAGAAAGAAATTGCACAGTCGAGAAATGTGTAGTGTCAGTAGGATGTGCAGTAGGATTATTCGCCTCCGGTTTGTATTCTGTATCCTCCCAAAACACTTAAATTGCAAAGACATGCTAAGCATTATGAAGAGGGAAGTGTGGCACATTGAATACTAAAGATGAGTTCAGAAGTCTTAGTGAAAGGGGTGACTGCAGACTCAGGCAATCCATACTGTTTTTGAGAAGTGATGGAAAATAGGAGTGTGTCAGAAGTTAGGAGCTTCTTTGACTTCCATCTAGAATTTTGCTTGGCATCTTTGTCCAACAGTTCTCAAAAATCTTAGAATTAAAGTGGAAAAAGTTTCATTCTGTGCCGTGGCAGTTAATAAGGAATTTGTGTACTGTGGGTTAGATTTTTGATTCAGCCATCACTGGCTCCTAAAAGAGAAACGTTCATAAAAGCCTCCAGGACGTGACACCCAGTAAGAAAAGAGGAGTTCCGTGTCTATACAAGCATTGTCTTTGGATCAAAGTTGTAAACAACTTTGCTCATTTCTGTCCTTTCCTCATCTGACCTGGGAACATGCTTCAGATAGGAGATGTCTGGATATACCTTCCTGCTTGTCTTCAACATTTTAGGAGTTTGCTAGTAACATTGAGTTGCTACCCAGTCACCTACTCATTCAGTTTTACTTTCCAGAGAAGGAACAACTGTCTTGGATTTTTTTTAACTTTCTAAACTCTTTAATAACTATGCAAAATAGCTCAAGATATGACGACAAGGTATGAAGACTTCCTATGGCTTTTCTGAAGTAGCATCATAGATTTCAGTGCCAGAATTGATGCTTTTGAACTGTAGTGTTGGAGAAGACTCTTGAGAGTCCCTTGGAAATCAAGGGGATCCAACCAGTCCATCTTAAAGGAAATCGGTCTTGATTATTCATTGGAACAACTGATGTTGAAGCTGAAATTCCAATACTTTGGCTACCTGATGTTAAGAACTGACTCACTGGAAAAGACTCTGATATGGGGAAAGATTGAAGGCAGGAGGAGAAGGGGACGGCAGAGGATGAGATGATTGGGTGATATCACCAACTCGAACATGGGTTTGGGCAAGCTCCAGGAGTTCCTGATGGACAGGGAGGCCTGATGTGATGCAGTCCATGGGGTCACAAAGAGTCAGACACGACTGAGCAACTGAACTGAACGGAACTGATTATGTTTTACTACATTTATGGGTGAACCCTTAATGGCTTATAAAGGTGAATTGATGTCTGTGGCTTAAAAAGTAAGTTAACTTTAGTCTCTTTGTTGTGAATCCGAACATGTATCTGCGTCAGCCACAGTCATCAGTTGTTAGAGTTCAAGATTGGGCAACAGAAGCTCAGATCAGACCAAGAAACTGGAAGCATTTGAAGAGGGCTGAGAGCCTGAAACCTAGAGTAAAGCCAAGGGTTATTTACTTTATGAATGGGCAATTAAAAGTGTGAATCTGAAGACAGGTCTAAACTAGAATGTAAGTCCATGGGGAAGTTGAAAAATGTGCAATGTGTTTTCAGTTAAATTTGCAAAAGAGCAAAGTTGGGTTCAAGATGGAAGAATTTCTAAAGTAGAGAGGGTGGAGGGGATCAGCAAAGGTTTAGGTCACTGGAGAGAGGCTGAAGTTGATTTGAAAACCAGACATAGTTAGAGGCAAAGGAAACAGGAGGTTCTCCCAGATCGCTTTTAAGGCTGAGATTATACTTCTCAGGAAAACTGGGCACGTGGCTAGAGCAGGCTGAGCGGGTGCCTCGGGACCACCTTGCCAGGGAACAGAGTGGACACAGAGCTGGGCTGAGAATGCAAGTTGCAGGTGACATGTTTGATGAAGCTAACTGAGAGCATTAGGGCACCAAGGATGTTAGGACTCAGACTGACTCTGATGTAAGAATTTACTTTTCGAAAACTAAGCTAACAGAACTATAGCAATGCTGATGAGGGCAATTTCTATTTTACTTTTTCATCAAAAGAAAGATGAGAAAACGGAAATTAGGGGGAAGTATTTTCCCACAATTTCTCATTGTTTGTTGATTGTTGTTGTTTAGTTTCTCAGTTGTGTCGACTCTTTGCAACACCGTGAGCTGCAGCACACCAGGCTTCCCTGCCCTTCACTATTTCCTGAGTTTACTCAAAATCACGTCCTTTGATTTGGTGATGCCATCCAACCATCCTATCCTCTGTCATCCCCTTCTCCTCCTGCCCTCAATCTTTTCTAGCATCAGACTCTTTAAAATAAATTGGGTGTTACCATCAGGTGGCCAAAGTATTGGAGCTTCAGCTTCAACATCAGTCCTTCCAGTGAATATTCAGGACTGATTTCCTTTAGGATCGACTGGATCTCCTTGCAGTCCAGGAGACTCTTATGCATCTCTTCCAACACCACAGTTCAAAAATATCAATTTTTTGGTACTCCGCCTTCTTTATGGGACAACTCTCACATCCATCTATGGCTACTAGAAAACTTATATCTTTGACTAGACAGACGTTTATCAGTAAAGTAATGTCTCTGCTTTTTACTGTGCTATCTAGGTTTGTCATAGCTTTTCTTTCAAGAAGCAAGTGTCTCAATTTCGTTGCTTCAGTTACCATCTGCAGTGATTTTGGAGCCCAAGAAAACAGTCTGTCTCTGTTTCCATTGTTTCCTCATCTATTTGTCATGAAGTGATGGGACTGGATGCCATGATCTTAGTTTTTTGAATGTTGAATTTTAAGTCGGTTTATATAACTGTGTATTGATTTAATATGTATTGTTTTATTCAACATTAAGCTTATATATATATATTTTAATATAAATTTATTTATTTTAATTGGAGGTTGATTACTTTACAATATTATATTGGTTTTGCCATACATCAACATGACTCCACCACAGGTATACACGTGTTCCCCATCCTGAACCCCTCTCCCTCTTCCCTCCCTGTACCATCCCTCTGGGTCGTCCCAGTGCACCAGCCCCAAGCATCCAGTATCATGCATTGAATCTGGACTGGTGATTTGTTTTATATATGATATTATACATGTTTCAATGCCATCCTCCCAAATCATCCTACCCTCTCCCTCTCCCACAGAGTCCAAAAGACTGTTCTATACATCTGTGTCTCTTTTGCTGTCTCGCATGCAGGGTTATCGTTACCATCTTTCTAAATGCCATATATATGCGTTAGTATACTGTATTGGTATTTTTCTTTCTGGCTTACTCACTCTGTATAATTGGCTCCAGTTTCATCCACCTCATTAGAACTGATTCAAATGTAGTCTTTTTAATGGCTGAGTAAAACTCCATTGTGTATATGTACCACAGCTTTCTTATCCATTCATCTGCTGATGGACATCTAGGTTGCTTCCATGTCCTGGTAAATAGTGCTACGATGAACATTGGGGTACACATGTCTCTTTCAATTCTGGTTTCCTCGGGGTGTATGCCCAGCAGTGGGATGGCTGTGTTCCAAACGAGGTAGAAAAGAAAACCAATCGAAAAACCTACTCAGTTTGAAGCATTCTTCCAAATGTTTAAGTTCTTTCATGTGAATAACAAAACCTCTTAAGATTCTTATCATTAGGCTGTTTTCACTGTCATTGGATAGACATGAGCAGTGGGTTATGACCATCATCAGAATGCTATACCAGAAGAATGTTTACCCGAGTGGGAATGTCACTGCTTTTTACTTTTCTAAAAAGAAACAGTGGAAAGGCAGATGGAGAGGGAGGAGAAAAAAGAAAAATTGTTTCCAACCAAATGCAACAGATGGATGGATCCAAGTGTGATTTTTAAGTACCATAAATTGTTTTTCATTCTTTCTTGACAAGTTTTGCCACCAGATGAATTTACTGCAAACTCACGGCCATATTTGTGGTTTCCAGAGATTTTAGAATTTCCAAATTTTAAGTGGTGGACTTCAGGCCTGTATTTGGCGTGTGCAGTGTAGGGAGGGCTTCAGTGTTCTTTGCGATTCCCCCTTTCTGGGCTTTTCTCCATGTCGGCACCTTCTGCACAATGGTCTGAAGATCTCCTGATAACAGTGTCAGTAAAGTTTACTTTGGAGTTCAGATTTTCATGTGAAGGTTTTGCAAAGAACAAATTCTTAGGTGAAGTTGAATTTAAGTTTGATTTGAAAGGGCTTGGATGCTATAATTAGTCTGCTTGGGCTGCCATAACAAAATACCAAAGGATGGATGACTTAAAAACAGAGATTCATTTCTCATATTCTGGAGGCTGGGAATCCACATTCAAGGTGCCAGCAAGGTGAGGTCCATTTACAGGCTGTTACCTTGCCTGGCAGATGGCCGCCATCTCCTGTGTGTGCCTTGTGAGTACAGAGAGAGAGGGAGGACCACTAGTCCAACAGCCCCGACACTGCTCTCTTATATTCATTTGCTTTTCATTAATTCCCTGTTTATCATCACGCTGGTGCTTAGGCCTTCAGTGTGTGATTTTGAGGAGTCACAAATCATTCTGTAGTATATGCTAAAATTCAGAAGTGACTTTCACTGTTTGTCAGATGATTAGGGGCTGTGGTTAATGATAGTCTTTTAAAAATCCTATTTTCCTTCACTTCCATATTTGCTTCTTTTCTGAGAATCTCTTTCCTGCATGATCAAAGAGACAGGAACCCAGAAGTGTCATTTGAAGTTGCCAACATTAAAGCTGTGATGGATGGCGCCTAGCTCTCAGTAGAAAAAGGAGGAAAGATAATCACTTGGCCTCCTAAATTCACAGCTGCTGTTGCTGCTAAATTGCTTCAGTCGTGTCCGACTCTGTGCGACTCCATAGACGGCAGCCCACCAGGCTCCCTCATCCCTGGGATTCTCCAGGCAAGAACACTGGTGGGTTGCCATTTCCTTCTCCAGTGCATGAAAGTGAAAAGTCAAAGTGAAGTCGTTTAGTTGTATCCGACTCTTAGCGACCCCATGGACTGTAACCTACCAAGCTCCTGCGTCCATGGGATTTTCCAGGCAAGAGTACTGGAGTGGGGTGGCATTGCCTTCTCCGAAATTCACAGCACAGAGGCCCAAAAATTCAGCTGGCATGGAGACTACTTGCTGTCTTGAGTTAAATTTAGTCCTGAAGGCACCATTTCTGACTGATTGGCCCCTGGAGCGTCCGTGGGGTGTGCAGTATGACTTCCCTGCCTGTGCCGTCTGCAGGCTCTTCTCTTCACACGTGGGATCCGTTCACCAGCCCTGCCTAGAACCAGTTTCCTTCAATGAATGGATTCAGCATCAGGGTACAGTCAGCTGAGGTTAACCAAACATCCAATTAGACCCACAATGGTTTATTAACACAGTTAACTTTCTGGAGGACAGTTACAATAGGAAGTAAATTCCTTGCACCATACTCTCCTTTATTTACACACTGTTAGTTGATCAAGAGAGAAAACCTCAGGGTTCAGAATCAGGAGTGCAATTGTTAACATCTGGGAACTTAACTTTTTAATAACTGTAAAATTTTAACTGTAAACTTTCTAGTAACTGTAAAGGAAAATCTAACTTTCTAAGAACTGTGGAGCAAGAATGGATTCTAGAAAAATTGCCTGGAAATTAATTGTTAAAGTGCTGATGGTTTTAAATTTGGGGCGAATATGGTTATTTTGATTTGCAACATGGAAGGAATTTTTGCCCATGCTTTCTGAAGGTCTCTCGAAAAGAGAGGACCTATGAATTGCAAAGTCAAGCACAGGGTGGTGTGGAGTGACTTTGCTGGTGTCATATTCTGTCTGTGTGAACTTTGGCAAGTTTTCTAATCACCTGTGCTTCAGTTTCCTAACTTTTAAATGCAAGTAATAAAAGCAACTGTCTCCCAGGATTGTTGCAAGGATTAAATGAGAAAAGATACAAAGAACGTAGAGGAGGAGTTGGAACTAAGTGAGTGTTCAGTAAATGATGAATAAACTATCATCATCTTCTGTGTCATCAGCATTATTATAATGGGTGGGTTTTATCAGATGATAATGGTTGTATCCATCTTATGATGTTCCACTGCTCATTGTCTCAGGAAATACTGTGAAAGAAGCCTGTATATAGATGCTGCTGCTAAGTCACTTCAGTCGTGTCCAACTCTGTGCAACCCCATAGACAGCAGCCCACCAGGCTCCCCTGTCCCTGGGATTCTCCAGGCAAGAACACTGGAGTGGGTTGCCATTTCCTTCTCCAATGCATAAAAATGAAAGTGAAGTTGCTCAGTCATGCCCAACTCTCAGCGACCCCATGGACTGCAGCCCACCATGCTCCTCCGTCCATGGGATTTTCCAGGCAAGAGTGTATATAGCTGCTAAAAGTGTTTAATTGTAACGCTATGAATCTAGGATGATTGTGGGTGGCACCAGGGAATAAGCTAATTCTCTGCAAGAACTGTAAACTTCCTTCTATTGAAAAAGATATATTAGTCAGCCCACCATGTTTTTTGTTCTTGCCCTTATTACCAGAAAATTACAAGATGATCTTCAATCAAAGTGACTATTAGTTTATGTGATTAACGTGCTTATTTCTTTTCCTTCTTATGAATTAGATTTTCTATTCATAGACTAACAAGCACACACATTCTAAAATGTGAGTCCCTGGGAAAGACAGAAAGTTAGTTGACAATTGTTTAATTCCTCAATTTATTCCGGTTAGTTAGTGTCTGCACTTCCTTCTGAAATGTAAACACTTTTGAAACCATGGTCTTTATCTTGTGTTTTTTCTTTTTCATTTTTTCATTCATATGAAATTTGCGAATGTGTTCAAAACACTAGAACTGAGGTTGCACAGTAACAAAGTACCAAGCCTCTATCTTTTATGGTATAGCATGTAGCAGAGGACACAGTTAAAAAAAATAGTAGTAATAATGTCTGTACTCTCTGTATGAACATGTGGGATCAGGAAAGTAGGCATTTCTTTCTTATTAACTGCTTTATCTCTACTCCTAAAACAGTGCCTTGAATAGACTAGATGCTCAATTAATATTTCTTTAAAAATTACTATACCAAGCATTTTGTATAGATTAAAAATATAAGAGCTAACATTTATTGTGAAATTCATATCTGTACCCTATGCACTGTACGTGGCATTTCAGCAATATTGTGAATCCCAAGCCATTATTAATGTTATAAAACAGAAGTGAGCATCAAGGTCTTGAGAAGTTGTATAGTTCACGCATGGTCATACAGCTCGTAAGAGCCAGATATCACTTCCTGGTTCCAGAGTCTGTAGCCTTAACCAGTACTGCCATCTTTCACATTGTCTTACCCTAATAGCACAGAGGTGGAGGGAATGTCCCCTCCCCTTTATGGGTATTGCAGCTGAGACTTCCTAAGACAGAACTGTTGAGTGGAAAGGATGTTCACAGTGACAATGTCAGGACTCCAAATGTGCACTCTATCTGCCTAGCCTCTTAAGCACATAGACAGTAGACACACACACACATTCTAGTGAAACTGTGTACACATTGTACTGGAACTTTGTCATGTAGTCACAGCTCTTGATCCTATGACATGTGACATGTCTGCAGATTTGATGCAGTAGGATACCTGTGGAATTAAGCTACATAGCTAACCCATTGGGGATGGAATTTGGCGTGAAACTTACAAGCTACCTGCTGATTCGAATTGGTCACCCTTTGCTACTCTGCTCATGCTCAGACATGGAAACAGAGAAAATGTGTGTTGTGGTAAGCTGCAAGATTTGTGGTAATTTCTTACACAGCAATGGAAAGCTAATACTTGTGGTTTAGTGACACATCAGTTGTAATCCACTGTGGTTAGCAAATATCACCATTATGTCACTGATTTTATTCCTGTGGTTCTCTTTTTCACAGGTAAGCTTTTGGATTCAGAGAAGTTAATATTCCATTTCCCCCTATCAGATAGACTAAAATTCAAACAGCTTTTTTTTCCAAAGAAGCTGTTTTTCTTTTTAATTGATTAATTTATTTTAATTGGAGGCTAATTACTTTACAGTATTGTAGTGGTTTTTGCCATACATGGATGTGAATCAGCCGTGAGTGTACATGTGTCCCCCATCCTGGACCCCCCTCCCACCTCTCCCCACCCCATCCCTCTGGGTTGTCCCAGAGCACGAGCTTTGAGTGCCCTACTTCATGCATCAAATTTGCACTGGTCATCTATTTTACTTATGGTAAAAATAACGTTTCAGTGCTATTCTCTCAAGTCATCCCACCCTTGCCTTCTCCCACAGAGTCCAAAAGTCTGTCCTTTACATCTGTGTCTCTTCTGCTGTCTTGCATATAGGGTTATCATTACCATCTTTCTAAATTCCATATATATGTGTTAATATACTGTATTGGTGTTTCTCTTTCTGACTTACTTCACTTTGTATTATAGGCTCCAGTTTCATCTACCTCATTAGAACTGACTCAAACATGTTATTTTTTATAGCTGAGTAATATTCTATTGTGTATATGTACTACAACTTCCTTAAGCATTTGTCTGCTGATGGACATCTAGGTTGCTTCCACGTTCTAGCTATTGTAAACAGTGCTGAAATGAACATTGAGGTACATGTGTCTCTTTCGATTCTGGTTTCCTAGGTGCGTATGCCCAGCAGTGGGATTGCTGGGTCTTATGGCAGTTTTATTCTGTTTTCTTAAGGAATCTCTACACTGTTCTCCATAATGGCTGTACTGGTTTGCATTCACACCAACAGTGTAAGAGGGTTCCCTTTTCCCCACACCCTTTACTGCATTTATATTTTGTAGAATTTTTGATGATAGCCATTCTGACCAATGTGAGATCATACCTTATTGTGGTTTTGATTTGCATTTTGCTGATAATGCGTGATGTTGAGGATCTTTTCATATGTTTGTCAGCCATCTCTATGTCTTCTTTGGACAAATGTCTGTTTGGATTTTGGGCACATTTTTTGATTGGGGCATTTATTTTTTGGTGTTCAGCTACATGAGATAATTGTATATTTTGGAGATGAAATCTTTGTCAGTTGCTTCATTTGATATTATTTTCTCCCATTCTGAAGGCTACCTTTTCATCTTGCTTATAGTTTCTTACATTTAAGTTTACTTAGGTCCCATAGGTCCCATGCAATATGCCAGCAAATTTGGAAAACTCAGCTGTGGCCACATGACTGGAAAAGGTGAGTTTTCATTCCAGTACCAAAGAAAGGCAATGCCAAAGAATGCTCACACTACCACACAATTGGACTCATCTCACGTTAGCAAAGTAATGTTCAAAATTCTCCAAGCCAGGCTTCAACAGTATGTGAACCGAGAACTTCCAGGTGTTCAAGGTGGGTTTAGAAAGAGGAACAAGAGATCAAATTGCCAACTTCTGCTCCATTGACTATGTCAAAGCCTTTGACTGTATGGATCACAATAAGCTGTGGAAAATTATTAATGAGATGGNATGTACTGACGTTCTTAAAGTTTTAAAAATTTACTTTTTTTGTTTCACTTTACAGTAGTGTATTGGTTTTGTCATACATCAACATGAATCCACCATGAGTGTACATATGTTCCCACTCCTGAACCCCCCTCCCACCTCCTTTCCCATACTATCCCTCTGGGTAGTCCCAGTGCACCAGCCCCAAGCATCCTGTATCCTGCATCGAACCTAGACTGGCGATTCGTTTCTTATATGATATTATACGTGTTTCAACGCCATTCTCCCAAATCATCCCGTCCTCTCCCTCTCCCACAGAGTCAAAAAGTCTGTTCTATACATCTATGTCTCTTTTGCTGTCTCGCATACAGGGTTATCGTTACCATCTTTCTAAATTCCATATATATGTGTTAGTATACTGTATTGGTGTTTTTCTTTCTGGCTTACTTCACTCTGTATAATTGGCTCCAGTTTCATCCACCTCATTAGAACTGATTCAAATGTATTCTTTTTGATGGCTGAGTAATGCTCCTTTGTGTATATGTACCACAGCTTTCTTATCCATTCATCTGCTGATGGACATCTAGGTTGCTTCCATGTCCTGGCTATTATAAACAGTACGGCAATCACTCATTATCAGAGAAATGCAAATTAAGACCACAGTGAGGTACCATTTCACACCAGTCAGAATGGCTGCGATCCAAAAGTCTACAAGCAATAAACGCTGGAGAGGGTGTGGAGAAAAGGGAACCCTCTTACACTGTTGATGGGAATGCAAACTAGTACAGCAACAATGTGGAGAGTCCTTAAAAAACTGGAAATAAAACTGCCTTATGACCCAGCAATCCCACTGCTGGGCATACATACCAAGGAAACTAAAATTAAAAGAGACACATGTACCCCAGTGTTGATCGCAGCACTGTTTATAAAAATGTACTTTGATTAAGTAATCCCTTGTTCACTTTTGAAACTATCATGACTTTTAATTTCTATTTTATTTTACAGTATCTTAGAGATTTGCTAGTTTATTTGTAGGGACATATATATTATCTTGTTAAATGTACAGGACTGATTCATATAAAGGAGTATGTTAGTTTCAAAGCATATTGTGCTAAAGAACCAATGGGATCCTGAAAAGCAGAATTTCACATATTCAGAGCTTTCATTAGAGCATTTGAAAGATAAGCTGATCCCATCAAGGTCACCATGAAATGGGATGATTTAAATTAGCTGTATTTGGATAGAAATGCCTTGTATTTGAAAGCCAGCAATCAACCAGTGACTGGAAAACACATCTCTAAAGCTGGAAAAGAATTTTAATGGTGACCAATATTTTACTGGTGAGAAAGCCTTAAACATTTGAGAATCCCATAGTTAATATTGTTATAGATGATGATAAATAAGAATTTATTTTTATTGTTATTTTCATTCCTCAGAAAACTTTGAACTATTTTATTGTCTAAGAAAACTGCTTAACAGTTATAGCTGGTTCACTGAAAAGAGAAGGTGAACTCAGAGTAAAGGCATCCCCAGAGATTACTTGTTTTCTGGACTTTCTGCAGGAATTGACTGCTATTGTTGTTTCTTCTCACCCTTTTAACCAATAAAATACTTGTCTCTTCAGGGCTCACTCATGTTTCCAAATATCTGGGAAGTCTGTGTATTACAGCTAGCATACATTTAAAAAATTAACACAGTTGCTTTATTTTACAATAGAGAGACTTTAAACAGGACAAATTCAAAAGTCTTTGCTGTCATTCAATAGTCTTTTCAGAAAAAGTATCTGATACAAGAAATATGATTGTATCCCTCCAAATAAATAGCTACATCTCTTGATTACCATGTTCCAATTATTATTATTGTACACAGTTCAGTTCAATCACTCAGTCGTGTTCAACTCTTGCAACCCCATGGACTACAGCATGCCAGGCTTCCCTGTCAATCACCAACTCCTGGAGCTTACTCAAACTGATGTCTGTCGAATCAGTGATGCCATCCAATTATCTCATCCTCTGTGATCCCCTTTTCCTCCTACCTTCAGTCTTTCCCAGCATCACGGTCTTTTCTAGTGAGTCAGTTCTTCACATCAGGTGGCTGAAGTACTGGAGCTTCAGTTTCAGTATCAGTCCTTCCAGTTAATATTCAGGACTGATTTCATGATTGACTGGTTGGATCTCCTTGCAGTCCAAGGGACTCTCAAGAGTCTTCTCCAACACCACAGTTCAAAAGCATCAATTCTTCGCACTCGGCTTTCTTTATAGTCCAACTCTCACATCCATAACATGACCACTGGAAAAATCATAGCTTTGACTAGATGGACTTTTGTTGGCATAGTAATGTCTCTGCATTTTAGTATGCTGTCTAGGTTGGTCATAGCTTTTGTTTCAAGGAGCAAGTGTCTTTTAATTTCATGGCTGCAGTCACCATCTGCAGTGATTGTAGAGCCCAAGAAAATGTTTCCCCATCTATTTGCCATGAAATGATGGCACCAGATGCCATGATCTTAGTTTTCTGAATGTTGAGTCTTAAGCCAAAGATAAGTCATTGTTTCTAACTGTTGATGATGCAATTAAGGCAGTATCACCATTTGTTCATTGGTTTCGAGCATGGTTAGTTCCAAATTGGAGTGAAAAATTTTACCCGTGTGATTCTCTTTAATAAAAAGAATAAATTCAGAATTAGATGGTAGTAGTTGAAATCTATAGGAAAGTATCAATTTCAAGCTTACAGACATAGTAGGATACTTACAGAAGAGCCTGATAATAGAGGCCATCAACCAAAGACTTCCTGAATATGACATAAATTTCTAAAGGGTAGAGAGATTGACTATAAGAAAGAATTGCTTTGAGTTCATTTTCTAACCAACACTTTTGATATCCTGCAGTGTACTGGTTGCAAGATAATCTGATCACAGAGTAAGGAATTTAATCAGTGTAATCCCAACTCATGTCAATAGGAAATAATAAATACTCTTTAATCTGGAGGTTTGCTGAGTCACGTAACATTTCTCTAAATATAGATGGTTATGCATGAACACTTGGAAGTGTTTCCTTACTAATTAATGAACCAAGTAGATATGAAACATGAACAATGACCAAACAGGACAGAAGATGGCTCTGAAAATATTCATGTTTCCAGTGGCAGTAAGAATTCCTAATGGGGAGGTAGGGGATGCAATCATCTTCAAATTCTAGTTAGGCAGAAGGACCATTCCCCTTGGCTTGCTCAGCTATGAAACTCTTTGTGTTGGAATTTTTTCTTAAACCAATTTAATTATCAGTACAGGAGGATTAGCTGAGCAGTAGCAATAAGGTACCTTATCTTTACCTGTTATATAATTAATATAAGGAAGCACTGTATCAAGATAAAGGAATGTAGAAAGAAATAAAGATTTGGTTTTAAGAAATACACTTTGTTCTAGTTCTGATTTCATGTAGAAGAAAAGATAAGACACACTGAGTATAACTGAATTTTATTTTGATTAGTTTCTAAAGAAGTCTGTATGTATATTAAATGCTTAATTTGCCTCTTTATTTTTAAAATAATTTCCTGATTTTTTTAAAAAATTAAAGTCCAGTTCAATGAATAGCTATATTAAAAGTTTAGTGAAAGCCCAAATCAAAATTATCTTCTTTTGCAACTAATTTAGTAGATATTTCTTGACATCAGTTATCAAGATATATAATATTATCTTTTCAATTCTTCTTGGTTTTATTGATGAAATCCAGGAGATTCAAGTACTTCTGCCATGCTGTAGAAAAACTAGTAAAACAGCCAAACATAAAAAACCAAGCATGCTGGGATAATACTGCTTAATTATGAAATAGCTACTGAGTCATCTTTATTTTCTTGAACATTAGTACCACCCAAAACGACTCAATAAAGCTGTTTTCCAGAGGACAGGAAAAAATTGCATTTGACATTTTGATTCTAAAAATGCATTGTGAAGTTTAATGCAAATGGCACTTGATGGTGGGTCCTGGCCTTAGCCTCTATTTTTCTCTAGAATTGTTGGCTGGTGTGGAAGAGGCCAGTTCCTGCATCTTGATGGGGTGGGACCCTTGATTTTTACCTGGTAATGGAAGAGTATGTCATTCAATATCAATTTAAAAATCACATTTACCAGTGTGATAAAGAAATTGGCAAGAAAGTTTTTGACCATTAGCCAAACTGTAGAAGGGACAGATGCAGGTTTTTCACTTGTTGCTGCCTCCCCTGAGGTCAGGTCTCCACCATTGTCTTCTCGGCTGCTTGCCCTGGGACGGTGACTCTTGGGGAAAGTTTGAGTTTGGCCAGGAGCAAACCCATCAGGCTATTGGAGGGCAGGGGGAGGGAAATACAGTGTGTTTATCGTCTCTGTCCTTCAGCACCATGTTTCTGGCACTGGTGGAATATCTCCTCACCTGTATCTCCCCAAAGGCAGCCTGTCTTTTTTGGCTGTAGCTCTAACCACATACAGGCCCTCTTTTCCCATCATACCTCTCCTTCCACTTCACCCCATCTGTTCAGACCCAGCTCCCCACAGGGGCTCATCCTGCCTATACTAGCTCCCTTCCTGGCTTTCCTAACCTTCCTAGAACACTGTGTTCTGTGCCTTCATTAAAGTCTCTTCACTTCATGTATATCCTAATTAAAATCAGGAAGGGCACATGAGTGGGTGGGATCTTGACTGATATGGGGTTTTTAAGTCCCTTGTTTGGGAATACTTAGACAAACAAGATGATCATTAAGAGACTGCAAGAGTAGGTCATTTAGCCAAGTAAGCTAGTATCTCTTTGTATAGTCATCTCCAATGAATGGGTGTTTATGATGGCTTATACCTCAGGATATCTTTTATCTTCTGATCAGTTATTTTTACCGAGAAAGTCTATGAAACCATCATGGAAGAGGTTATTTTCAAATGTTATGTGATACACAATTTGAGCGATGCAGTTAATTCAATGAAGATTCAAAGAGATCTCAATGATCTAGATTCCTGGATATGTAGAATTGGAGTTGCATTGAAATTGGACACAAATTACCGTGTGCATATATGACTGACAGCATACTGAGTGAATTGTTTTGCTCATAAATCCATTGTCAGGTAACTGTGATTTGGCTGTTTAGAAGTATTCATCACATTCTAGGCCTCATTGAAAGAAATCAAAAGCCAGCTGTACACAGTACCAACCAGACCACAGCTGGAGACATACTTCTAGTTTGGTGCATTCCCAAGAACAGGTAAACAAACAAGAAAGCTGTATAGCAAATGGTTCCAAGCAGAGAATTTGAGTGCTGGATTTTAGTGGCCTAGATTTTATTCTCAGCTCCCTCACTTACTGGCTGTGAAATTTGGGACAGAGGATGCCTCATATTCCTCTTCTCTGAAGATCCCAAGACATAATGATTATTCAGTGAGAAAAAAGTTACTTAAAGCTGTGCTGACCACATGCTCTACAAATTATACCTAGAAAACTACTGATAATCTCTACGGTGTGAATGGTCTGCAAACCAAGTTACATGAGAAACAGTCCAGGATATTGGGGAGAGTTTTGTTTCTGGTTGAAAAGACATACTGAGGAGTGAAGTTGGCTTTATGAAAACGTGAAAGATTGTTCAATAGGAAAGATGTTCTAGAGAGTCAGGAGACACAGTGGAAATTACAAGGAATGTCATTTTGCCCGTCATCACAAATACCTTTCTAGTTTCCTGATGTCCAACAAGAAACAGACTAATGAAAGTCTTTTTGTCATTGTCCGTTGCTGCTGCTTCTAAGTCGCTTCAGTCATGTCCGACCCTGTGCAACCCCATAGATGGCAGCCCACCAGGCTCCCCCATCCCTGGGATTCTCCAGGCAAGAACACTGGAGTGGGGTGCCACTGCCTTCTCCGGTCATTGTCAGTAAAACTGGATAATTACTATGTGGAATATGATTTTAGCAGGAAATCCTATAATAAAGATAGGACACAGAAAGATGAACACCCCAGGTTGGTAAGTGCCCAATATGCTATTTGAGATCAGTGGAGAAATAACTCCAGAAAGAATGAGGAGATGGACCCAGAACAAAAACAATACCCAGTTGTGGATGTCACGGGTGATGGAAGTAAAGTCTGATGCTGTAAAGAGCAACATTGCATAGGAACCTGGAATGATAGGTCCATGAATCAAGGCAAATTGGAACTGGTCAAACAGGAGATGGCAAGAGTGAACATAAATATTTTAAGAATCAGTGAACTAAAATGGATTAATGGGTGAATTTAACTCAGATGACCATTATATCTACTACTGTGGGCAAGAATCCCTTAGAAGAAATGGAATAGCCATCTTGGTCAAAAAGAGTCCAAAATGCAGTACTTGGGTGCAATCTCAAAAACAACAGAATGATCTCTGTTTGTTTCCAAGGCAAACCATGCAATATCTCAGTAATCCAAGTCTATGCCCTAACCAATAATGCTAAAGAAGCTGAACAGTTCTATGAAGACCTACAAGACCTTCTAGACATAACACCCCAAAAAGATGTCCTTTTCATTATGGGGGACTGGACTGCAAAAGTAGGAAGTCAAGAGCTACCTGGGGTAACAGGCAAATTTAGCCTTGGAGTACAGAATGAAGCAGGTCAAAGGCTAACAGAGTTTTACCAAGAGAATGCACTGGTCATAGCAAACACCCTCTCTCAACAATACAAGAGAAGACTCTACACGTGGACATCACTAGATGGTCAATACCAAAATCGGATTATATTCTTTGAGCCAAAGATGGAAAATCTCTATAAAGTCAGCAAAAACAAGACTAGGAGCTGACTGTGGCTCAGATCATGAACTCCTTATTGCCAAATTCAGACTTAAATTGAAGAAAGTGGGGAAAACCACTGGACCATTCAGGTACGACCTAAATCAAATCCTTTATGATTATACAGTAGAAGTTGCAACTGGATTCAAGGGAGTAGATCTGATAGACAGATGCCTGAAGATCTATGGACAGAGGTTTGTGACATTGTACAGCATTGAGTGATCAAGACCATCCCCAAGGAAACAAAATGCAAAAGGCAAAATGGTTGTCTGAGGAGGCCTTATAAATAGCTAAGAAAAGACAAGACATGAAAGGCAAAGGAGAAAAGGAAAGATATACTCATTTGAATGCAGAGTTCCAAAGAATAGCAAGGAGAGATGAGAAAACTTTCCTCAATGATCAGTGCAAAGAAATAGAAGAAAACAATAGAATGGGAAGCACTAGAGATCTTTTCAAGAAAATTAGAGCCACCAAGGGAACATTTATGAAAAGATGGGCACGATAATGGACAGAAATGTTATGGACCTAACAGAAACAGAAGATATTAAGAAGAGGTGGCAAGAATACACAGAGTTCAGTTCCATTCAGTCACTCAGTCATGTCCAACTCTGCGAATGCACGGAGGAACTATACAAAAAAGAAATTCATGACCCAGAAACCACAATGGTGTGATCACTCACCTGCAGTCAGACATCCTGGAATGTGAAGTCCAGTGGGCCTTATAAATCATCACTAGGAATAAAGCTAGTGGAGGTGATGGGATTCCAGCAGAGCTATTTTAAATTCTAAAAGGTGATGCTGTGAAAGTGCTGCATCAATATACCGCCAAATTTGAGAAACTCAGAATTGGCCACAGGACTATAAAAGGTCAGTTTTCATTATAATCCCAAAGAAAGGCAATGCTACAGAAGGTTCAAACTACCACAGAATTGCACTCATCTCACATGCTAGCAAAGTAATGCTCAAAATTCTCCAAGCCAGGCTTCAATACTATGTGAACTGTGAACTTCTAGATGTTCAAGTTGTATTTAGAAAAGGCAGAGGAACCAGAGATCAAATTGCCAACATCCGTTGGTTCATTGAAAAAGCAAGGGAGTTCCAGAAAAACATGTAGTTCTGCTTTATTGATTATGCCAAAGTCTTTGGCTGTGTGGATCACAACAAACTGTGGAAAATTCATCAAGAGATGGGACTACCATACCACCTTACCTGCCTCCTGAGAAATATGTATGCAGGTCAAGAAGCAACAGTTAGAATTGGACATGGAACAGCAAATCAGGAAAGAAGTACCTCAAGGCTGTATATTGTCACCCTGCTTATTTTATTTATATGCAGGGTACATCATGAGAAATAGTGGCTGGATAAAGCACAAGCTGGAATCAAGATTGCTGGGAGAAATATCAATAATCTCAGATATGCAGATGACACCACCCTTGTGGCAGAAAGTAAAGAAGAACTAAAAAGCCTCTTGATGAAAGTGAAAGAAGAGAGTGAAGAAGTTGACTTAAAACTCAACATTCAGAAAACTAAGATCATGGCATCCGGTCCCATCACCTCATGGCAAATAGATGGGGAAACAATGCAAACAGTGACAGACTTTGTTTTTGGGGGGCTCCAAAATCAGTGCAAATGGTTCCTGCAGCCATGAAATTAAAGGACACTTGTTGCTTGGAAGAAAAGCTATGACCAATCTAGACAGCATATTAAAAACCAGAGACATTACTTTGCCAACAAAGGTCTATCTAGTCAAATTGTGTTCTTTCCAGTAGTTATGTATGGATGTGAGAGTTGGACTATAAAGAAATCTGAACACTAAAGCATTGATGCTTTTGAGCTGTGGTGCTGGAGAAGACTCTTGAGAGTCCCTCGGGCTGCAGGAAGATCCAACCAGTCCATCCTAAAGGACATCAGTCCTGAATATTCATTGGAAGGACTGATGCTGAGGCTGAAACTCTAATACTTTTGGCCACCTGATGGGAAGAACTGACTCACTGGAAAAGACCCTGATGCTGGAAAAGATTGAAGGCAGGAGAAGGGGATGACAGAGGATGAGATGGTTGGATGGCATCACCAACTCAATGTACATGAGTTTGGGTAAACTCCAGGAGTTGGTGATGAACAGGGAGGCCTGGCATGCTGCAATCAATGAGGTTGCAAAGAGCTGGACATGACTGAGCTACTGAACTGAACTGAACCTGTAATAAAGGCTGGCATGGGGCAGCGGCATGACAGAAGGAAAAGGTAACAAGATGACCTTTAATTTCCCTTTGGGACTCTGTGATTTTCGAGTCTAGTGTGTTGGACAGAATATCAGGAAAATGGCTACAACCTTTGTTTGTATTTATATTGCCTTTTTCACAAGGGCCCTCTGGCAGTTGTCCTGAGACATGTTGTCCCAACAAGGCCTGACAGTCCCCGTTACATTTTCCTGTGAAGAGGATTTTGCCTTCTGGATCTTGCCTTTGGGTGGCACACAATGGTTCCTGTGTCACCAGCTTGGCAGACTTCAAGAAACTGTGTTTGGTGCTAATATCTCACTGACTTGAAACAAACCTCTTTGAAAAGGGATTTCTTTTCTTGACCAGAATGAAAAATGTATTGAGTGGTAAAAACACCTCACAGTGTTTGTGTTTTCCTTTTGGCCTCACCTGGTATTTTTACCCCGATGGAGCAGCCTCTGGAAACCTGTGGCACACATCAGTCTTGCATCTATTTCTGTGTGTACCATTAGAAATGGATAATTAAAGCTTTTCAAAGATACTCAACACATGATATATTTTTGGTGAAAGCAGAGCTTTTTGTTTGGAAAAGTGGCCAACATACTTTCAAGCAAATCTGTAGATGTGTTGTGTTTAGGAGGCAGCAGAAGAGATCTCAGCTGGCAGATTAATTGCTGTGCTGGGGCACCACTGAAGACAAGCAGTGGATCCAAGACCATGAGAACCCGTCTTATATAAACTCGTTACATCATCCAGGTGGAAATAGCATGCCTGCCATTTCTGGTCAAATCTGGAGAAAATGTCAATGTAATATCTCAAGGGTAATTCATTTTTGAAAAATGAGTGTCCTTTCTACTGACTACTTCTTTTTGGAAGAACATTTTTAGCTTTTCAAACTGTGCTTTCCTGCCCTGTCTGAATTTTAGCTGTTTGTATGAGAGGTGATGAAAACAAAGTAAAGAAATGGCTCTCATGCAAATCGGTCTCAATCACTGAGGTCAACAGGCTTCTAATTAAGAAAGGAATTTTCACCTGTGGAGAGGCAGGGCACAAGCCTCTGGATGGGCTGCTCTTGGCGCTCCCTTCTTTTCTAATCTTTTCTGATTCCATAGCAGAGAAACTTCCAGGGGGTGTGACATTTCATAACCCATCAATAGGCTACTTCAAATGCCAACTAAAGGGAAAAGGAGTGTAGAATAGACTTCAGGGAAAATTAAAGTAAAAACGCTAAAAGAAATTGGACACATTTTCTTGGCTTGGTGAGCATTTCTGGTGATCCAAACAGATGTTTAGAAATATTTCTTTAGGAAGATGAAAGCAATTCATTCCCCTGGACTGCTTCCTATATGCTAGGTCCTCTATCGGACATTTTATGCACATTGTAGATTCTATTATTATCACCATTTTATTGATGAGGAAACTGCAGAGTATAGGTAATCTGTAACAGTGTCATGGAACTGACACTAAACAAACACTATTTCAGCTACTGTTTCATCCTTCATCTCCATAACTGATGGTAGTGATTCACCGTTCATCCTTGGTGCAACGTCCATTGCACCGTGGTGTCGACTTCAGAAAACCTAAGTCAATGGGGGATTATTTCTGTGGCATCAAATCTCTAAATATATAATAGTTAATATATTGAACTTTGCTCTTTGGAATTCAGTTATTCAATAAAATAAAAGAGACTCTTTACCCTTTGAAGTCTTCAAAAAGCCTGATGATTTAGCAGGAATATTTCAAGATCATTTTCCTAGGCTTCCTACCAGCCCCCTCCCGAAACTGTCCGCTATTTATTTCCTTTGTGGTCTTAGATGAGTCAGAGATTGTAGGTGAAATGATTGTGTTCTCATTTCTTTTGAAAAATTGCATGCCAAATCTCTTTCCACATACTTCAAACCTTGATCTAATGGATTAAAACAGCTACAAAAAGTTTTATTGATAGTAGTGAACAAAATCATCACGTATATTTTTCTTTCAATTTCTTGTCAATCTCTGCAATTAATGAACAGGTAGAAGCATCCATTGGGACCATTTGTTTTCTTCTAAATTTCTGGGCTCTGTGTTATCTTCTGTTGCATTGGGATCATTTTTAGATTTTTTTTTTTTCCTTACACGAAAAAAGTACAATTCTGGAGTGATAAAGCTTGTCCACAGTTGTCACATCAGAATTCTACAAATGTACCACTCTTTTCATCTTTTCTTTCTTTAGCCTCTGCTCCTCTGGGACTCTGTTTTTAGTAAAGCAGCCACCAGAGATTCTACATGTTGTGCCAACAATGAATCTAGCTGGAAGATTTTCTTTGAGAAATTCTACCGTCCTCCACTAATCCTCCACTGATGACTCAGTGAAAGTAAAAGTGTTAGTCGCTAGCCATGTCCTACTTTTTGTGACCCCATGAACTGTCAGGCTCCTCCGTCCATGGGATTCCCCAGCAGGAATACTGGAGTGTGTAAAAATAAGAACTGATTCCCGGTATCTATGCTACCTTAGACAGTTGACAAACATTTTGTGAAGGAACTGTGGTTCTAGAATAAACCCCAACTAAGAGAAGTCCCCACACTAGACTTCATCACTTCGCTGCTAAGTTGTAAAGAGAGAGTTTGTACCTAAAGGCAATACTTTACAGATTTGGACGCCATGCCGGTGGGAGATGTGTACCAAAGGGCAAGGTGAGATAAGGTCCTCCTGCTGCCGTGCTCTAGACCTATCCCAGCAGTTGGATGGATACTAAACTTTGTAATAATACAGAAACCACAAGCTTGCTTCTCATCAATGGTAACAGTCTTCATTTTTGAAACATGGTATTCATTCATGAATTCTGTATCACATGTTATTCTCCTTTTAATAATACACTCTAACCTTGTGATAAATAAGAGTTAGTTACAAGAATGGAGAAGGCAATGGCACCCCACTCCAGCACTCTTGCCTGGAAAATCCCATGGACGGAGGGAGGAGCCTGGTGGGCTGCAGTCCATGGGGTCGCTAAGGGTTGGACATGACTGAGCGACTTCACTTTCTCTTGTCACCTCCATGCATTGGAGAAGGAAATGGCAACCCACTCCAGTGTTCTTGCCTGGAGAATCCCAGGGACCGGGGAGCCTGGTGGGCTGCTGCCTATGGGACTGCACAGAGTCGGACACGACTGAAGCGACTTAGCAGGAGTTACAAGAAACAATTCCAATTTGTATTTAGATACAAATTTTAAGTGGACTTGCTTATTTCTGACTCATCGTATAAACCTGCAAGAGCTTGCCTTCTTTAAAAAAAGCTTATTCTTCTTATGAGCAGTTTCTTCCTTTTCTTCTTTCCTTATTTCTTTCCCCCATCTAAAAAAAAAATCCTGTGATAGAGATGTTTGGGGGGATTGATATCCTCTGTAAAGTTCCTTGCAACTCAGTTTTAGAGTTCTGTCGTATTTTTAAAGTTTCTACCAAGTAAAATAAGATCTACTAGGAAAATCTGAAACCATTTCAATGGTGAATTTTTACTTAAATGGTAATATTCATGAAACAACTGTACTTCAGATGGTTATTAATTTGCAAAACATCATTCCATTTACCTTTAAATCTCTTTTCTTATGTCTTTGCTAGGAAATAAATATTCTCTGGTAGAAAGAGATTATTCTTTTTAAGTTTTCTTTTCTGGAGATGATTTTCACTCAACTCTTAACCTTCTTTGCCAGAGCCAGAAGTTCAAGGTAAAAGATGAGTAGGGCCCTCCTGGGAATTTGTTAGCCCTGTGAGAACATATGCTGAAATGACTTAAAAAGATTCAATATAGCCTATTGGAAAAACATTCAAATTTTAGGGAGAGGAATTAGATTCATACCCCAGCTCTGCTCTTAGTTAATTATCTTGGGCAAGTATCAAGATTCTCATTTGGAAACTGAAGTTCAATTTCCAAACATTTATGGTGTTTCTCAAAAGTGCTAAGCACATGTTGGCATGCTGAAGACGTGAGTTGAATTAACATATAGGTGATGTATTTCAGGAATATCACAGAAGAGAGTCTGAGCGAAAACAAATAATGGTTTATGTGCCAGAACACAGCCAGCTTCTACAGTGGGAAGTTCTGTTAACACAGTTCAGTGAACCCTGGAAAAGTAGCATTTGTTTCCGTACAAAGATGAAAAGGCAGAAAAATGCAAAGAGAATAAATATTTCTAAGCCCGCAGTGTCCACCTCTGACTGCGCTCCGGTTGAAATTATCTCAGACCTGTAACTCTTGGTTCTGTGGCTCTGTGGTAGGTGGTGGGGAAGCAAGCGGTGAGGGAAGTGGCTGTGGATGGCCTTTGTCCTCGGGCAGTCCCCACTCCCCACCGTCAGGCAGATGGATGCTTCTGCAGAGTGCCTGCTTCCTTCATGAGTGCTCATCCTTGTGCTGAGTATTAATTCTCATCTGTGTTCAGGATTGTAATCAAGACAGGACAGTAATCAAAATGATTTGCACATCAAAATCAAGGCTTTTTACATCAAATCAAAATTGTATGGTAAATTAGAGGAATGCATATTATAGTTTAATCAATGACTTTGATCTTGCTTTCACGATTGATGCAGAAGGAACGAAAGATTAGGTTTAAAAGTGGCCAAGAGGAAAGTGTTAAGAATTTATCCATAATCTTAGCTTATTAAGGCTTGTTTATAAGAAAGAAATATTTTGCTGTATGTCTTACCATACTATCCTTCTCCTTTGAAACATGGGACCCCCCCAAAAAAATCCATAAAACAAAAAACTTTTAGTATCTGCCTTTACTTAGTTTCTTACAGAATAACCTGTACCCCCGGGGCAGAAAAAGTTCTTTATGAGTGAAATGATATAGGCACGAGATAAAAATGGCTAATATGCTTATTCACAGTGTTAAGTAGATTTCTGTCTTTGCTGTGCTTTTTGAGCAAAAGATTTGAGCTGAATTTTTTGCTTCTTTCTGGTAAGTGACAGTGTTGTTAGTTTGGTCCCAGTGCCTTATCTTCACAAGGCAATGTGACTTTCTTTTTACCTGATCACCCCCTTTGAAGTAGCAGTTAAAGAATAGGTTTTTCTGCTTTTAAAAGCATGTACTTCACACAGGGAAAATTAAATAAATTCTAATATGAAAGAAACGAATTAACATGCATAGAAGGGAAAGAAAAACATCTTACTATCTTTATATCTGATGCATTTTATCCAGATTTATCTTCCTTGGACTTGATAGAGGTCATTAGATTTCTTAACCGATTATTCTCTTATACAAGAACATGTATTTATGTATATTTCACCTCCACCAGGAAAGGGAAAGAGGTTTGAAGTGTAGAGCACTGTCCATTGTCATTCAGCATCTAAGTCTACCTGGGATGCAGTGTGTTCAGGGATGATGTGAGCTCTCCAGGCTTCCATCATCTTGACCTTGTGCCCCACTTCTACCACTTAGCACATGTTCGTAGTTATTGTTGGGATTTACTACCTAAGTTTTTATTCTTCATGAGCACGTGGCCTAGAAACCTGGAGTAATTCTTGGTTTTCTCTGGTTCACTCTGTACCGTGGTGTTGTTTGTCTGTAACATAAGTGTCGTTTCTATCACTACTGCCAGTGTTTAGGTCTTTAGCGTCTGTCATCTGGACCACAGTGATGATTTCCTAGGCATACTCACCTCATGGGTTCCATACCATCCATCCATCCTCCATCCTGTTGCTACAGTAACATAAGTTCAAATGAAATCCCATTAGTTCCTATTTAAATGTTTTCACTGTTCTTATAATTAGAGGATAAATGTATATAGACTTGCAAGTTTGTCATTAAAGTCCTTCATGATCTTCCTGGCTTCTTTGTTCAAAGTCATCTCATGCTTATACTCTCAAGTGCGCGTGCACACACACACACTCACACACACCCCTACACACCTCTTTACCTTCCAGATACACTCAGCTATCAGTATTATCCTTAGCATGCCATCCTGTGTGTTACTCTGAGTGCCTTCCCTCTTTGTAAAATCACTCTCCTCACTCACTTTCAGGATCACTTTTTAAAGTTGTTTTAAATATGTGTTTGTGGAAATAAATGAAGACCATGCAGATGTGATTTAACAAAACTATCTATTCATTTAGTCCTGGCGAGGGTGTAGCAACAATTACTTGTATTTGGCAGAGACTCCAAGAAGGGCAGAAGAATAGGAAGCTTTTACAGTAAAACAAAGAAGTTTCCAGGTAGGGTTTTCTGGAAGGATCTGGGCATGGGGAAGCTGGAGTTCAGCTGACTAGAAGTGGGCATCTGACGTGCTTGAGGAAGCACACTTGGCTTCCTCTGGTCGGTCCTGAGTTGGAAGGATGGTGGAGACGTAAGTAGGAAAGATGAAAGGCATTGGCCAAATAACGATTGTATGTAGCCAGTTGTTGCAGAGCTTTTGGTTTTGCTTCATGGTCTGGTCACCACAGCGGTCGTGGTCAGAGTTGTCTTGTCATATATGGTCTGGCTGTTGTCTGTTTGTATGTTCAGTTTCTCTGGTCAATCAATATCTGTTGAATGAGCAGATGAACAGTTTAGCTCATTAAGTGTTCATTCTCTCCACTTCCAACTTAATGATAAATTCCAGTGTTCCAGCTTCTTTATCTGTCAACAATTACAAGTTCTTTGCTTAATGTATAGAAAGGGAACCTCCACATAGGTCTGAACATGGTGATTCCAAAGGGAAGGAGATTTCCTTGTCCAAAGAAATGTCCAAAGCTTTTGCCCTTAAGCCCTAGGCGACCCCACCATTCTCAGATGAAATGGGAACTTGAGTTCCACAGTCCCTTCCTGCCGCTTGTCCCGTTTGGTCAGTGATGACCTCAGTGACATCACCTGCCTGAGATGAAAGATGTAAGATTGTAGTTCTCTATTCTTATGTAACTTCTTCCTTTACAGATAAAGAATCTGACCTTCAAAAATAACTTTTCTTACTTAAAAACAGCGATAATAATGTGCCATCCACTCCAGAAAGATCACTCAGTTGCATGAAATGTTTGTATAAAGCTTGACACTCTACCAAATATTCTAGTAACATCGTGTCTACTCTATGAAATGTATAGATTCTATTTCAACAGGATTAAAAGTCAGTGCAGGATAAAATGTAAATTGCTTGTCCAGATTTTACATGGAGGTATAAGGCTACATTGATGTTGTTTTTCAGTCGCTAAGTCGTGTCTCTTTGTGACTCCCTGAACTGCAGCACACCATATAGAGACAGTCCTTCACTATTTCCATGAGTTTGCTTAAACTCACGTCCATCAAATCTGATGTCACCCAACCATCTCATCTTCTGGCACCTCCTTCTCTTCTTGCCCTCAATTTTTTCCAGCTTCAGGGTCTTTTCCAATAGCCAGCTCTTGGCATCAGGTGGCCAAAGTATTGGAGCTTCAGCTTCAGCTTCAGCTTCAGCATTAGACAGTGTCAAAGCTAAGTCTAGCAGTATCTCTGAAGAATGTGACTGGTTTGAAGGGAAGGAGGTGACAGTGGTATTTATTCATATCCATCTTTGTAGGAAAACAATGGGCTACAATGTGAACCAAAAAACCCCTTATACAGCTAAATCATGGAAATCTGTCTACTTATCTCCAACAAAAAGTTTTGGCTAAGCAAGTTAATTTTATCATAAGGTATTTGCATAGTAATTGTATTGGATCTGAATGCATCTGTCTGGAAGTCATCTTTTGCTTTTTGATCATATTCTTTGGACAGGGATTAACATAGTTCCTAGAGAATTGTTATGTAGTAAATTATGGACGTTGAGCACTGATTTACTTTTGGGGTTTGGTCCTTTGTAATGTGATGCTTAAGACTTTAGTCGGTTATGTGTTGCAGCTGCCTTTATTGTTGTTACCAGGTTCTGGTCACTTGAATTTTGTGTGCAGACTTGATTTAGGGTCACTAATAAATGCTCTTATATAGTATAAGGTTTCAAGTATTAAGAGAATGATAGTTAAGTATGCTTTTATGAAATAGATGTGTGAGATTGTTTAACATTTTCAATGTGGCTACCATGATGCTCATGAAAAAAATGTGACCATGTTAATTATCTATTGTGATTGTTCCAGGAACCTCAGATGACCGCAGATCATTGAAACCACTGCATGCCATGATCTTCCCTGGAGGTCACATTTCTACATGCCCCCACTATATTCAAGGTTATTTCACAAAACACTACTTTGAATGGTACACCTCTTGATCAAGGTTTCTAAAAATTACCTTGGAGTGATGAATGAGAGTACATTTACCTTTCGGATTTCCTAGAATTAGTGAAAGACGTGTAATCAACTTACTATGTAATATCTTCCCCAAGTTTAATGAATGTAAATATCAGACAACTGAATCACATTCATATTATGTCAATTTCATTGGTAATTCTTAGTTTAGAAGATGTTTGTGAACTAATGTATTGTGTTCCTAAGCCAGTTTGGTCTCTATGGATAGAACAGACTTATTTGTGCAGATCTTCTTTGTTAACAGAAAAGTGGTAGAGATTTTCTTTCATACTCAAGCTTAGAATGAGGCAATAGCAGAGACATTATCATGGTGGGTTCTGATTTCCAGTATATCCTTCTTGATCACAGCATTCACAGAATTTGTTCCAGACTTCTTGGCTATAGTCACATGTTGACATCACCCAAGAGCAATCAGAAGGGGCCCCACAACTACTTTCCTGGCCTTCCCTCAGAGCTGGGAAGTGATCCTCTTCTTACTCATGGCTTCGAGCATAACTTTTAGTTACGTGCTTGCTGACCCTCAGTCCATCTACCTCCAGTACACCCTGCTCAGAGCCCTGTGAACGCCTCCTGGAGATTGTTCTGCTTGCTCAAGTTTCATTGAAAACATTCCATCTTCTCAAACATTTATCAGAACACAAGGTGGATGTACTGTCTGCACCAAGCACAGTTCAAAATTCTGTCCACAAGAAGCGATTGCTTTTCACATGAGCAAAGTTTCCGTGTGCTGCTTGATATGTAGGTTATCCATATTTGATGGCCATTATTTTGATTATTGACCTTTTAAAAAAAGTATTTGTTTAGCTGAGCTGGATCTTCACTGCTGAGCATGGGCCCCTCCAGTTGCAGCGAGAGGGGGCTGCTCTCCAGCTGAGGTGCTCAGGCTTCTCACTGTGGTGGCCTCTCGTTGCAGAGCATGGGCTGCAGGCATATGGGCTTCAGTAGCTGTTCTGCAACATGCGGAATCCTCCTGGACCACGGGCCAAACCCACATCCCCTGCACTGGCAGGTGGATTATCAGCCACTGGACCACCAGGGAAGTCTATTATTATTGACCTCCTAGTGTTTGTTCTGGATATAAAATCGTCTATAGTCTTCTAAATATTCCTAAATATTCCTCGCTGTTGCCCTCTTCCACCCACTCACCATCTCACATATTTTACTTGGTTTGAGTGGGGAAGAGATTTAAGCTTTTCTGTAAAACACCCCATTTAAGATTTGAATGTTCATAGGAATCGCTGGGGGCTTTTGCAGTTGTTCTGATTCAGTAGGTTTGGTTTGGGGCCTGAGATTCTTCAGGATTAACCAGCTCCCAGGTGATGAGATGATGCTCAGAGCAACCGTGAGTCCTAAGGCCCTCGAGCAGTGCCTTTTCATAGAACTTTCTGCAGCAGTTAAAATATTCTATATCTGCATTGTCTAAAGCAGTGACCACTGCCCTGTGTGAGTACTGAGCACTTGAAATGTGGCTAGTGTAACTGGGAAACTGAAATTTTATTTTATTGAATTTTAATTAGTCTGTATTTTAATAGCTGCCCACAATATTTGACTATATCAGAGGACTTACAATAAGGTCTTTACAGTTCATTGATTTTGCCCAGTCTCGAGAAAGGTGATCTCAAGATTGAGGGCTTTTTACCTAGACGGCATATTTGCCAACAAAGGTCCGTCTAGTCAAGGCTGTGGTTTTTCCAGTGGTCATGTATGGATGTGAGAGTTGGACTATAAAAGAGGCTGAGCACAGAAAAATTCATGCTTTTGAACTGTGGTGTTGGAGAAGACTCTTGAGAGTCCCTTGGACTGCAAGGAGATCCAACCAGTCCATCCTAAAGATCAGTCCTGGGTGTTCAGCGGAAGGAATGATGTTGAAGCTGAAACTCCAGTACTTTGGCCACCTCATGCGAAGAGCTGACTCATTTGGAACGACCCTCATGCTGGAAAAGATTGAGTACAGGAGGAGAAGGGGATGACAGAAGATAAGATGGTTGGATGGCATCACCAACTCAGTGGACATGGGTTTGGATGGACTCTGGGAGTTGGTGATGGACAGGGAGGCCTGGCGTGCTGTGGTTCACGGGGTCACAAAGAGTCGGACACTACTGAGCGACTGAACTGAACTGATCTCTGAACTTCCAGAATCTTGCATAGTGCTAAGAACATTATGTGTCCTTATAAACAGCATCCCTAGTGAGAGATCTATCTCCAATTATGAAAGCAGGTTCATAGAACTGTCATACAACAAAAAATTATTTTCCTTTAAAGCTACGTGGCATAGCGTGTAGGTAGTTCTGCCTCCACCAATTACAGGATAATTTCTGACAAGTCACTTAATCCCTCTAAGCATCAATTTACTCATCTCAAAATAGTAATCATGATTATGGTAATACCTATCACATAGGGTTGCTCTTCACAGGTATTATTCACATAGAATTTTTGTCAAATCACCTTTTCAAGTGATACTTGTTCTAGAAATGCTAGTTTTTGTTGTTATATTAGTGTGTGTTCTTTCCCTCCCCTAAATATTTTTATTTCTGCTGAACTAATAGAGAAAGATGCCTTATGTGGACAGGATGGCAGTCTTAATTGGGAAGTGAAATGATACCCCAAACTCATGTGCAGTTTGTATATTTCTTCATGTGGAGAAAACAGGTCAGATGGTCAAGAAGGAAGGCTTTTACAAGTTTTTCTCACTGTATGGCATTGCATTGCTTTTTTTGTGGAAATGGATGTAGTATTTTTGCTTGGGAACTGTGTGCTCTTTGGTTAAATTTGCTAATAAATATGGGTCATAAATGTCTTGCTAAGTGTAATTGGAATTGTATGAATCCATTTCATCTTAAATATACCCCATTCCAACTTGCCAAAAACCTAATGTCCCACTTGTTTATAATGATGAAATGAACAACAGACATATTTTCTTGAGCAGATTGGCTTTGGAATAGCCTTTTTTTTTTGACATCCTTTTTTGATAAAGCATTGTTTGCTTCATGAGTGTAAGAAAAATCACAATAGCTAACATTTGGCAAGTGTACAGACTATTTTAAACACTTTACATGTATAAACACATTGAGTTCCCATTGAGACTGAATACACTTTTTAAGCTCTTTTTTTGGTTTGCAAATGTGTTGAGTTCTGAAAATATTGATGGCCTTCTTACTACTGGTGGTGGCATGGAGCAGCCATCCAGTGACCTTTGTACAATCATGATTTATAAATGCATTGAACTGAGAGCTTCATCAGAATGATTTAAGAATGATTGATTAAGACAAATCAAGGCATTTCTGAAATAGGATGGATTGATTTTATGTTTCTCAGTTAAAGCATTTATAGCTTATAATGAAGCTGTCTGATTTTATATGTTCTTAAATAAGCTCCATGAACGTGAAAGTGAAAGTTGCTCTTTGTGACCCCATGGACTATAGAGCCCATGGAATTTTCTAGGCTGGAATACTGGAGTGGGTAGCCCTTCCCTTCTCCAGGGGTTCTTGCCAATGCAGGGATCAAACCCAGACCTCGCACATTGCAGGCAGATTCTTTACCAGCTGAGCCACAAAGGAAGACCATAGACCTTATTAAATAATGTAAGTGTTTTGTTTAAAACTTGATATTGTAAAATTCATCTTCCTCTTTGTATTCATCAGTGTTTCTTTATAGACATTTTACCTTCACTATAGATTACATTTTAAAGTAAATCAGCCAGTCTGGATAAAGTAAAAACCAACATGATGTGTTAACTGTTAACAATTTCTCGAGACAGAATCAATACTGTCTTTGGTCTGAGTTTTTATGGCAGGAAAAAGGACCCAAACTCTGTCTCATCACTACAATGTGTTTTCTTTCCACCTCCCTCCACAGTAAGACTTGAATGAAAAATACTTTATTTTCCTAATCATGTCTCAAATGTGATAGACCATGAACTACCACTGGTCGATAAGCAGAAAACACTATGGAGAACCTCCTTCCATGAATGAAAAAAATAAAGGATTCTGAGAATACCTTTCTGTGTTATTCCAACCTCATTCAAATGAAAAATGGAGATCTGGTAACCATCTTGTGATCATGGAGACAAAATCCACAGTGTGAAAATATCAGAGCAGAAAAACCTAAAACCCAGAACCCTAAACAGCTGTAACAGCCCTATAAACCTGCAGACATTGTTATGTAAGAAAAACAAAACCCTATATGTTTGCTGTTTTTTCTGCATCAAGCATCCATAATTAGGAGTTCCACTATCAAAGAGGAAACCAGAGAATTGCAGGCTATTGTAGAAACATCATGTGAAAAATGACCATTTGGGTATAAAACATGACCATAAAAATGTAAACTATAGTTCTGGACAGCCTCTGAAAGCCTGATATCTGTAAAGCAAGAGAGAGGTTCCTATGAAGTATAAAGTGAGCCAAAGGGAAATTTTCGTATCTGAAGATTGGCTATGCGTGCATGCGAAGTCGCTTCAGTCATTTCCAATCTTTGCAACCCCATGGACTATAGCCGTCCAGGCTTCTCTGTCCATGGCATTCTCCAGGCAAGAATACTGAAATGGGTTTCCATGCTTGCCTCCAGGAGATCTTCCTGACCCCGGGGTCAAACCCACACTTCTTACATCTCCTGCATTTGCAGGCAGGTTCTTCACCACTAGTGCCACCTGGGAAGCCTGAACATTGGTTATGTGCTGAGTCTCAGTCGTGGCCAACTCTTTGCGACCCCATGGACTGTAGCCCGCCAGGCTCCTCTGTCTGTGGATTTCTCCAGGCAAGAATTGTGGAGTGGATTGCCATTTGCTTCTCCAAAGACTGACTATAAGGTGTTTCAAAAGTTATCTAACACCAAAAATCCCATAAGAAGGCTAAATCTGTCCTTATGCAAATATTTTAACTCTTTCTGAGTTGCCAAATTTCAGCTCTGGACCATGTCTGAGATAGAGAGCAGAATGCCTGCCCTTAAATAAACCCGAATCTATATGACTTCATAAATTGCCGTGGATCAGTACTAGCGTTTCCCATGGATCCGTCTAACCAGTTGACGATAAAAAGCACCTACATGCTATAAAAAGTGTCCTGAAGCCATTTAACTTCTGCATTCTTTGATGGAAAAACTGCCGTTAGTTCATGTAATGATGTTTCCAATGCCCTCTGATTTCTAGACACCTCCCTGACATGATGACTTTTATTTTTTCAGATTGTGTTCATTTGTCCCTTAAACTAAGGTTTCTACAAATAAAGGCACTTTTCTCCAGGAACAATCTGACCTGGCACAGAACAGCGTATTAGTGTGCGTGTCTGTGTGTGTTTGTACTTGCACAGTTCAGTTCAGTTCAGTCGCTCAGTCGTGTCTGGCTCTTTGCGACCCCATGAATCGCAGCACGCCAGGCCTCCCTGTCCATCACCAACTCCCGGAGTTCACTCAGACTCACGCCCATCGAGTCAGTGATGCCATCCAGCCATCTCATCCTCTGTCGTCCCCTTCTCCTCCTGCCCCCAATCCCTCCCAGCATCAGGGTCTTTTCCAATGAGTCAACTCTTCGCATGAGGTGGCCAAAGTACTGGAGCTTCAGCTTGCACACAGATACTTTTAATTTTGTTTTAAATATATACTGAAATGTGTATAATACATGTAAAATATTCAAAGAATAATAATAAAATGGGGCTTCCCAAGTGGTGCAGTGGTAAAAAAATCCACATGCAGTGCAGGAGACGCAGGAGAAGTGGGTTCAATCCCTGGGTCAGGAAGATCCCCTGAGGAAGGAAGTGGCAATCCACTCCAGTATATTTGTCTGGAAAATTCCATGGACAGAGGAGCCTGGCAGGATACAGTCCATGGGGTCACAGAGTTGGAAACAACTGTGTGACTAAGCACACACGTGAACACCACCAACTCGCCCTATCTTGGAAGCTGTCTGTGTATCCCACCCCATCTCCAGCTTTTCTTCCCCAGCAATAACCGCTGTTATGAATCCCATGCTTATTTTTCCCATCCTTCTCTTTATAGTTGTACTACAAACCAAAAAGCTCTAAAAATACGTTGTTTAATCTTACATGTTTTAGGAGCCTTTGGCAAAAAATCACACTGAATATAAACGAAATCATATTGTATACATTCCTGTGAAACTTGATTTTTCGTTCAGTAGCGCTACTTGCAATTTATTTCTGTTGATGCAGCTAGCTACAATCATTCATGTTTCACTGCTCTATATTTGTCTCAGTTTTTCCAGGTTTATTCTTTTTCTTTCCCCTGTTGAATTAGTTTGAATTTGCATATTGTAGTCTTTAATCTCTTGGCTATCCTGGAAATTTTAACCTAATACTTAATTCTTATTTAATCAGCATCTTTATATTTGTCTTAAATAATAAAAATGTTAAACATTCAAATTTCGGCTATTGCCCAATATTTATTTATTTTTATCTTCTTTAGCCACACAAATAGGTATTTTAATATAATCAGTGCTTATTTAAACTCCCTTGTATATTTACTGATTTCTTAGTTTGCCTCTCTATGTGTCTCTGATTTTTCATTTGCATTTGGAATTATTTTCCTTCTGCCTGGAACATGCTGTGCAAATTTCCCCAGTTAGGATCTGTTGGTAAACATTTACCTTTTATTTTTAGTGAAAATAATTTTATCCTTTATACTGAAAGATTCACTGGGCTCTGGTTCTGGGTTGACACTGGTTACCTCTTGGCACAATGACAAGGATCTCCCACAGTCTGGGACCCACTAAAGCTGTTGACAAGTTGGCTGTCAGTCCAGTTATTCTACCTGAAGTTACCTTTTCTTCTGGTTGCTCCTTAGGAGAAAAGCTATGACAAACCTAGGCAACATATTAAGAAGCAGTGACATCACTTACCGACAAAGGACTGTATAGTCAAAGCTATGGTTTTTCCAGTAGTCATGAATAGATGTGAGAATTGGACCTTAAAGAAGGCTGAGTGCTGAAGAATTTATGCTTTTGAACTGTGCTGATGGAGAAGACTCCCTTGGACAGAAAGGACATCAAACCAGTCAATCCTAAAGGAAATCAATCCTGAATATTCCTTGGAAGAACTGATGCTGAAGCTGAAGGTCCAATGCTTTGGCCAGCTGATGCAGCGAGCCAACTCATTGGCAAAAACACTAGTCCTGGGAAAGACTGAGGGCAGAAGGAGAAGGGGGCGACAGAGGATTTGATGGTTGGATGGAATCATCGATCCAGTGGACATGAGTTTGAGCAAGCTCTGGGAGATAGCAAAGGACAAGGAATCCTGGTGTGTTGCAGTCCAGAGGGTCACAAAGAGCTGGACACAACTTAGTGACTGAAAAACAACATTTTTACGGCATCTTGCTTGTTCTGCAGTTTCACTGTTATGTCTCCAGATGTGGGTTTTCTTTTAGGTATCCCTCAGGATTTGTTCACCTTCCTAAAATGAGGAGGGGTCGATCAGTTCTGACATTTACATCTGTGGTATCTTTGCTGCCTCTCTCCCATGTCATCTCTCTCTGCTATATACCAAGGAAAGTGTCATATGGTAACTCTGAGTTTAAATTTTAAGGAAGCTCCAGATTGTATACACAAAGAGTTGCATTTTTTACTTTCTTATCAGCAGTCAGTGGGGTCACAAAGAGTCAGACATGACTGAATGACTAACACACACACACATCCGCAGAGCATTACAGTCCCAGTTTCTCGCTGTCCTCAGCAACACCTGTGGTTATTTGTCTTTTTGTTTATATCCGTATACTAGGTATGAGTTGATGTCTCATTTGCATTTACCCAATCTTAGAGATGGTGAGCATCTTTACATGTGCTTGTTGGTCATTTCTGTTTCCCATTTTGGAGAATATTTATTCAGATCCTTTTCTCTTTTTTTTTTTTTTTTTTTTTTAGAACTGGGTAGTGTGTCTTTAAAATTGAGTTGGAAAAACTGAGTCATGATTTTTGTAGGTTTGTTTACTTTGCTCTGGTTAACCATTTGCTTCTGTTTGAAAGTGAGTAGTTAACGAAATGACCACAGTGAAAGAATAAAGGAAGAGGTGAGGGGAGGAGAGAGTTCTCCCTTGTAGCTCAGCCAGTAAAGACTCTGCCGGCAAGGCAGGAGACTTGGGTTTGATTCCTGGATTGAGAATATCCCCTGGAGAAGGAAATGGCAACCCACTCCAATATTCTTGCCTGGAGAATCCCATGGACAGAGGAGCCTGGAGTGCTACAGTCCATGGGGTCACAAGAGTTGGACACAGCTTAGCAACTAAACCGCCACCACCAAGGGGAGAGGAGAGAGAACTAAATAGTTCTGCTGGAATAAGTGCAAGCAGGATAACTTTGTTGCTGTCTGTTGCTGGCTTATGTCCGACTCTTTGAGACCCCATGGACTACAGCACGTCAAGCTCCTTGGTCCTCCACGGTCTTCCAGAGTTTCCTCAATTTCATGCCCATTTAGTAAGTGATGTGATCTAACCGTCTCATCCTCTGCTGCACCATTCTCCTTCTGCCTTCAGTCTTTCCCAGAGTCAAGGTCTTTTCCAGCGATTTGTCTCTTTGCATGAGGTGGCCAAAGTACTGAAGCTTTAGCCTCAGCATGAGTCCTTCCAAAGAATATTCAGGATTGATTTCCTTTATGATTGACTGGTTTGACCTCCTTGCAATCCAGGGGACTTGCAAGAGGCTTCTCCAGCACCACAACTTGAAGGATCAGTTCTTTGGCACTCAGCCTTCTTTATAGTCCAACTCACATCCGTAAGTGACTACTGGAAAAACCATACCTTTGACGATACAAACTTTTGTCAGCAAAGTGAAGTCTCTACTTTTTAATATGCTATTTAGGTTTGGGGCTTCCCAGGTGTCACTAGTGGTAAATAACCCGTTTCCCAATGCAGGAGACACAAGAGACATAGGTTTGATCCCTGGGTCAGGAAGATCCCCTGTAGGAGAGAGAGTATATCATCCCACTCCGGTATTCTTGCCTAGAGAATTCCATGGCCATAGGAGCCTGGTGGGCTATGGTCCAAGGTTGCAAAGGATCAGATATGACTGAAGCGACTTGGCACACACACAGGTTTGTCATAGCTTTCCTTCCAAGGACCATAATCTTTTAATTTCATGGGTACAGTCTACAATGATTTTGGAGCTCAAGAACATAAAATCTTTCACTGCTTCTATTGTTTTCCCTTCAATTTGCCATGAAGTGATGGAACTGGGTGTCATTATCTTAGCTTTTTGAATGTTGAATTAAAGCCAGCCTTTTCACTCTTCTCTTTTACCTTCATCAAGAGGCTTTTTAGTTTCTCCTCATTTTCTACCATTTGAGTGGTGTCGTCTACATACCTGAAGTTGTTGATATTTCTCCCATCAGTCTAGATTCCAGCTTGTGATTCATCCAGCCTGGCAGTTCACTTGATATAGTCTGCATGTAAGTTAAATAAGTAGGGTGACATTATACAGGCTTGTGGTACTACTCTCCTGATTTTAGAACCAGTAAACTGTTCCATGCCCAGGTCTAACAGTTGCTTCATGACCCACTTACAGGTTTCTCAAGAGACAGGTAGGGTAGTCTGATACTCCTGTCTCTTTAAGAATTTCCCACCATTTGTTGTGTTCCACACAATGACTTTCAGTTCAGTTCAGTTGCTCAGTTGTGTCCTACCCTTTGCTACCTCATGGACTATAGCACACCAGCTCTCCCCATCCATCACCAACTCCCAGAGCTTGCTCAAATTCATGTCCATTGTGTCGGTGATGCCATCCAACCATCTCATCCTCTGTCGTCCCCTTCTCCTCCTGCCTTCAATTTTTCCTAGTATCAGGGTCTTTTCAATGAGTCACTTCTTCGCATCAGGTGGCCAAAGTATTGAAGTTTCAGCTGCAGCATCAGTCTTTCCAGGGAATATTCAGGACTGATTTCCTTTAGGATTTGCTGATTTGATTGCCTTGCAGTCCAAGAGACGCTCAAGAGTCTTCTCCAACACCACAGGTCAAAAGCATCGATTCTTCAGCGCTCAGCTTTCTTTATAGTCCAGCTCTCACACCCACACACAACTACTGGAAAAACTATTGCTTTGACTAGACAGACCTTTGTTGGCAAAGTCATGTCTTTGCTTTTTAATATGCTGTCTAGGTTGGCTATAGCTTTTCTTCCAAGGAACAAGCATCTTTTAATTTCATGGCTGCAGTCACCATCTGTGAATTTTGGAGCCCCCAAAATGAAATCTGTCAGTGTTTCCATTGTTTCCCCATCGATTTGCCTTTAAGCGATGGGACCAGATGCCATGATCTTAGTTTTCTGAATGTGGAGTTTTACCAACTTTTTCACTCTCCTCTTCACTTTCATCAAGAAGCTCTTTAGTTCTTCTTCGCCTTTTGTCATAAGGGTGGTGTCATCTGCAGATCTGAGGTTATTGAATTTCTCCCGCAAAGACTTTAGTGTAGTCACTGAAGCAGAAGCAGATGTTTTTCTGAAATGCCCTTGCTTTTTCCATGATCCAGCCAATGTAGGCAATTTGATCTTTGGTTCCTCTGCCATTTCTAAACCCAGCTTGTAAATTTAGAAGTCCTCAGTTCCTGTACTGCTGAGCATAGCTTGAAGGATTTTGGAGCATAACCTTGCTAGCATGTGAAATGAGTACAATTATATGGTAGTTTGAACATTTTTGGCATTGCTCTTCTTTGAGACTGGACTGAAAACTGACTTTGCCAGTCTTTTTGCCACTGCTGAATTTTCCAAATTTGCTGACACACTGAGTGCAGCATTTTAATAGCATCATCTTCTAGGATTTTAAATGGTTCACCTGGGATGCTATCACCTCCACTAGCTACATTTGTAGTAGTGTTTCCTAAGGACCCCTTGACTTCAGACTCCAGGATGTCAGGCTTGTAGTCTTCTGTGTATTCTTGTCACCTCTTCTTAATCTTAATCATGATAACTAAGATTTGCCAATTAGTAACAACAGGCCAATATTTGGTTTACTAGAGTAGGGGAGGAAAGCATTTTCTTTGACCTGCTTAGAGTCCCTGGCTAGATCTGAAAATTAAAGTGACAGAGACAGATTAACAGGAGAAAAGCATACAAATGTATTTAATGCAAGCTTTACATGACACAAGAGCCTGCATAGGAATAAAACAAGACCCAAAGAAATAGCTGATTAGTATTTTATGCTAGAGTTGCTGAAGAGTGACTGGTGTAAAGACATATGATAGATCCAGGAGTACAGGTAAGTGTTATAAACTGGGGCAAACTTAGGAAGGCCCGTTTGTTCAGAATCTTCTGGACATCTCTTTATCTTCAGATATAAGGATGCTCCTTTCCTCCAGGAGGAGGGCACTTCCCTCTGGATGGTTCTATAACCTGTTTCATGGGAGAAGAGCAGAGGAGAAGTCAGAATTACCGTCCTCTTGATGCTACTTTACAAACTCCTTTCATTTAAAATATTTAGAATGTCATGGTCCTGTATTTTGGTCTGCGACCCCATGGACTGCAGCACACCAGGCTTCCCTGTCCTTCACCAGCTCCTGGAGCTTGATCAACCTTACGTCCATTGAGTCAGTGATGCCATCCAACCATACTGTCCTCTGTCAACCCCTTCTCCTCCTGCCCTTAATCTTTTATTTTTTTCACTTCTATTCTGTATTCAGGACAACATTAATATGACCTACTGTTTAACACATGAGAGTTTTTTCATTTTCATAGCTGTAGTCTTGGAATGTTTAAACTGGGAACTTTTTGTATAGGTACTCTTGCAGCGTTTAAACTTCCACTTAGGTAATATCACAGCATCAGTTGCAAAGAAGCAGGTTTTACTTAATGTCATTATCTAGCAGAGGAAATAAATATTCCATAGATCTTATTTTTAATCATCTCCAAATAAGAAGCTTGTGATTTTTGTACAAAACTTCCTTCATGAGTCTTTAGAACTTCTGCAAGATTTTAAATAAAGGAACAAAATAGGTAGAAAATTTCCATTATATAAATAGTTTAGATTTTGATAACTTCTACTGATGCCCCAAACACTTGATAATGATTCTGGAGCCAGTGGGATTGATTGTTGTTGTTATTTAGTCTCTCAGTTGTGTTGGACTCCTTGCAACACCATGGTCTGCAGCACACCAGGCTTCCCTGTCCTTCACCATCTTCCAGAGCTTGCTCAGACTCACATCCATTGAGTAAGTGATGCCATCCAACCATCTTGTCCTCTGTTGTCCCCTTCTCCTGCCTTCAGTCTTTCCCAGTATCAAGGTCTTTTCCAGTGAGTCCGTTCTTCTCATCAGGTGGCCAAAGTACTGGAGCTGCAGGTTCAGCATCAGTCATTCTAATGAATATTCAGGACTTATTTCCTTTAGGATGGACTGGTTTGATCTCCTTGCAGTCCAAGGGACTCTCAAGAGTCTTCTCCAACACCAGAGCTCAACAGCGTCAATTCTTCACTGCCAATTCATAGTACAAAAGCATCAATTATAAGATTGATAATTGTATGGAAATAGCTATTGTCAGTCTTTCCCAGCATCAGGGTCTTGTCTAATGAACCAGGTCTTTGTATCAGGTATACAGAGTATTGGAGTTTCAGCTTCAGCATCAGTCCTTCCAATGAACACTAAGGATTGGTTTCCTTTAGAATTTGCTGTTTGAATCTCCTTGTAATCCAAGGGACTCTCAAGAGTCTTCTCCAACACCACAGTTCAAAAGCATTAATTCTTCAGTGCTCAGATTTATTTATACTCCAACACTCACATTCATACATGACTACTGGAAAGACCATAGCTTTGACTAGATGGACCTTTGTTGGAAAAGTAATGTCTCTGCTTTTTAATATGCTGTCTAGGTTGGTCATAACTTTTCTTCCAAGGAGGAAGCATCTTTTAATTAAATGTCTACAGGCACAAACTGCAGTGATTTTGGGGCCCAAGAAAATAAAATCTCTCAATGTTTCATTGTTTCCCCATCTATTTGCCATGAAGTGATGGGACTGGATTGCAAGATCTTAGTTTTCTGAATGTTGTATTTTAAGACAGCTTTATCACTCTCCTCTTTCACATTCATTAAGAGGCTCTTTAGTTCCTCTTCACTTTCTGCCATAAGGGTGGTGTCATCTGCATATCTGAGGTTATTAATATTTCTCCCGGCAATCTTGATTCCAGCTTAGGCTTCATCTAGCCTGCATTTGCATGATGTACTCTGTATGTAAGTTAAATAAGCAGGGTAACAATATACAGCTTTGAAATACTCCTTTCCCAAATTGGTACCACTCCATTGTTCCATGTCCAGTCCTAATTGTTGCTTCCTGATCTGCATACAGGTATCTCAGAAGGCAGGTAGGGTGGTCTGGTATTCCCATCTCTAAGAATTTTCCACAGTTTGTTGTGATTTACACAGTCAAAGTCTTTAAAGTAGTCAATAATGCAGAAGTAGACTTTTTTTTTTTTTAAGAAGAAATAGAGTAGCCATCATAGTCAACAAAAGAGTCTGAAATGCAGTACTTGGATGCAATCTCAATTCAATAACATGGTAATCCAAGTCTATACCCTGACCAGTAATGCTGAAGAAGCTGAAGTTGAACGGTTCTATGAAGACCTACAAGACCTTCTAGAACTAACATCCAAAAAAGATGTCCTTTCATTATAGGTGACTGGAATGCAAAAGTAGGAAGTCAAGAAACACCTGGAGTAACAGGCAAATTTGGCCTTGGATTACAGAATGAAGCAGGGCAAAGGCTAATCGAGTTTTGCCAAGAGAATGCACTGGTCATAGCAAACACCCTCTTCCAACAACACAAGAGAAGATTCTACACATGGACATCACCAGATGGTCAAGACTGAAATCAGATTAATTATATCCTTTGCAGCCAAAGATGGAGAAGCTCTATACAGTCAGCAAAAACAAGATCAGAAGCTGACTGTGGCTCAGATCACGAACTCCTTATTGCCAAATTCAGACTATAAATTGAAGAAAGTGGGGAAAACTACTAGAGCATTCAGGTATGACCTAAATCAAATCTCTTATGACTATATAGTGGAAATGGGAAATAGATTTAAGGGACTAGATCTGATAGATAGAGTGCCTGATGAACTATGGACAGAAGTTTGTGATATTGTACAGGAGACAGAGAACAAGATCATCCCCAAGAAAAAGAAATGGAAAAAAGGCAAAATGGCTGTCTGAGGAGGCCTTACAAATAGCTGTGAAAAGGAGAGGTGAAACGCAAAGGAGAAAAGGAAAGATATAACCATTTGAATGCAGAGTTCCAAAGAATAGCAAGGAGAAATAAGAAAGGCTTCCTCAGGGATCAATGCAAAGAAATAGAGGAAAAGAACAGAATGGGAAAGACTAGAGATCTTTTCAAGAAAATTAGAGGTAACTAGGGAACATTTCATGCAAAGATGGGCTCGATATAGGACAGAAATGGTATGGATCCAACAAAAGCAGAAGATATTAAGAGGTGGCAAGAATACACAAAACTGTTCAAAAAAGATCTTCACAACCAAGATAATCACGAAGATACGATCACTCCCACTCACCTAGTCCTGGACATCCTGGAATGTGAAGTCAGGTGGGTCTTAGGAAGCATTATTACGAACAAAGCTTGTGGAGATGATGGAATTCCAGTAGAGCTATTTCAAATCCTGAAAGATGATGCTGTGAACGTGCTGCACTCAATATGCCAGCAAATTTGGAAAACTCAGCTGTGGCCACAGGACTGGAAAAGTTCAGTTTTCACTCCAATCCCGAAGAAAGGCAATGCCAAAGAATGCTCAGACTACTGAACAATTGCACTCATCTCACACACTAGTAAAGTAATGCTCAGAATTCTCCAAGCCTGGCTTCAGCAATACATGAACTGTGAAATTCCAGATGTTCAAGGTGGTTTTAGAAAAGGCAGAGGAACCAGAGATCAAATGGCCAACATCTGCTGGATCATCGAAAAAGCAAGAGAGTTCCAGAAAGCCATCTACTTCTGCTTTATTGACTATGCCAAAGCCTTTGACTGTATGGATCACAATAAACTGTGTGAAATTCTGAAAGAGATGGGAATACTAGACCACTTAATCTGCCTCTTGAGAAACCTGTATGCAGGTCAGGAAGCAATAGTTAGACCTGGACATGGAACAATAGACTGGCTCCAAATAGGAAAAGGAGTACATCAAGGCTGTATATTGTCACCCTGCTTATTTAAATTATATGCAGAGTATATCATGAGAAATGCTGGGCTGGAGGAAGAACAAGCTGGAATCAAGATTGTGGGAGAAATATCAAGAACCTCAGCTATGCAGATGACACCACCATTATGGCAGAAAGTGAAAAGAACTAAAGCGCCTCCTGATGAAAGTGAAACCGGAGAGTGAAAATGTTGGCTTAAAGCTCAGTATTCAGAAAACTAAGATCATGGCATCTGGTTCCATCACTTCATGGGAAATAGATGCGAAAACAGTGGAAACAGTGGCTAACTTTATTTTTCTGGGATCCCAAATCACTGCAGATGGTGATTGCAGCTATTAAATTAAAAGACACTTACTCTTTGGAAGGAAAGTTATGAACAACCTAGACAGCATATTAAACAGCAGAGATATTACTTTGCCAACTAAGGTCTGTCTAGTCAAGGCTATGATTTTTCCAGTAGTCATTATGGATGTGAGACTTGGACTATAAAGAAAGCTGAGCACCAGAGAATTGATGCTTCTGAACTGTGGTGTTGGAGAAGACTCTTGAGGGTCCCTTGGATTGCAAGGAAATCAACCAGTCCATCTTAAATTAGATCAGTCCTGGGTGTTCATTGGAAGGACTGATTTTGAAACTGAAACTCCAGTACTTTGGCTACCTGATGCGAAGAGCTGACTCATTTGAAAAGACCCTCATGCTGGGAAAGATTGAGGGCAGGAAGAGAAAGGGACGACAGAGGGTGAGACGGTTGGATAGCATCACCAACAAAATGGACATAGGTTTAGGTGGACTCCAGGAGCTGGTGATCGACAGGGAGTCCTGGCGTGCTACCGTTCATGAGGTTGCAAAGAGTCAGACACGACTGAGTGGCTGAACTGAACTGATACGTTTTTCTGGAATTCTCTTGCTTTTTCTGTGATCCCACAGATTTTGGTAGTTTTGATCTCTGGCTCCTCAGCTTTTTCTAAATGCAGCCTGTACATATAAAGTTTCTTGGTTCACACACTGTTGAAGCCTGAACTGGAGAATTTGTAGCATTTCTTTACTAGCATGGAGATTAGTGCAATTGTGGTGGTCTGAACATTCTTTGGCATTGCCTTTCTTTGGGATTGGAATAAAAACTGACATTTCTAGGCCTATGGCCACTGCTGAGTTTCCAAATTTGCTGGTATATTGAGTGTAGCACTTTCATAGCATCATCTTTGTGATTTGAAATAGCTCAACTGGAATTCCATCACCTCCACTAGCTTTGCTCGTAGTGATGATTCCTGTGACCCACTTGACTTCACACTGGAAGATGTCTGGCTCTAAGTGTGTGATCATACCGTCATGGTTATCTAGGTCATTAAGATCTTTTATTTACTGTTCTTCTGTTTATTCTTGTCATGTCTTCTTAAAATTATCTGCTTCTGTTCAGTCCATATCTTTTCTGTCCTTTTTGTGCTCATCCTTGCATGAAATATTCCCTCGTTATCTCTAAGTTTCTTGAAGAGTTCTCTAGTCTTTCCCATTCTATTGTTTTCTTCTATTTCTTTGTATTGTTCATTGTGGAAGTCTTTTCATATCTCTCCTTGCTATTCTTTGGAACTCTGCATTCAGATGGGTATATCTGAATGAATGTTCCTAGGTGTTAAGCAATTCTGTAGCTTGAAAATCTGTAGAACCTTTGATTCAATAAATAGAATGCAGTGTCTTAGCTAAAAAGCTTCCCCAAAACTTTAATATGTAAATGAGCATCATAAGTGTTTTCGGTGGGGGTTGGGCTTGCGTCTACAATAGTCTCCCCTTATCTTGGGGAATGTGTTGCAAGACCCCTAAGGATACCTGAAAGTTATATATATTCTTGTCTACTATATATACACATTATAGTTGTTAGTCTCTTATGATGTCTTATTTATAAATTATACCATAGGTATGATTTCCTACTGTTGGTCTTAGCAACCTCACCATTCATATTTTTTTTCCCTTTCTTTAGGAAGTCAAAAATTTTTGTTAATACCTTTGCATGTAAAGGAAGCATTTTACCTATAATTTATGTATAAATTATATGACTAATATAAATATACCTATGGTGTGTTTTATGTATAATATATATAAGAGAATTTATATATAAGAGAATATAACAAGTATAACTAATAATAAAATATGACAAAATATATTGTAATAAAAGTTATGAGAATGTGGATTTTTCTCACAAAATATCCCATTGTCCAAATTTAATCCCTTTTCTCTTTTAACTACGCAATGACCAAGCACTGTGGCTCTTACTTTTGCATTGTTACAGTAAAATTAGCGAAGATTTGTTTTTCCTTGTTCACAATATCACAGGTAGCAGGTATCTTCCTAAAACCTGAAACTGTCATTCGCTCAGTTGTGTCCAACTCTTTGTGACCCCCATAAACTGTAGCCGGCCAGGCTCCTCTGTCCATGAGGTGTCCCAGGCCAGAATACAGGAGTAGATTGACATTTCCTTCTCTAGGGGATCTTCCCAACCCAGGGAGAGAACCCAGGTCTCCTGCATTGCAAGCAGATTCTTTACCATCTGAGCCACCATGGCAGCCCTTAAAGATACTAGCTTCCGTGATAGAAGGGACTTGCTCCTGGGAGCTCTGATGCTGATGGTAGGACAGGGGTGACAGCCAGGCGGAGAAGCAGCAATTGATACATTGCCTTTTACATTATCATAATATAATATTGGAAGGAGCCTGAGATTTCACCAAGTGAAAGTTAATATTAACTAAGCAGAAGGAAAACAACCGGGAATTTTTGAGACAAATAGTTTGTGATTCCTCTCTGCTAGCTGCCATGTTGATTTTTCACTAAAGTTGTGATTGACCTCCTGGTAAGTGAATTGGAATTTGCAGGGCTCTTTGTTAGGTATTTCAAAGAGCCTGAAATTCAACACATGCTGATTTTCAAGGTGTGAGCTTTGACCAGCCTTCCACTTATGGGCTGTAGTCTAGCTGGGAAAGTTTCTCTGTCCCTATTAAATTAGACCAAAAACTTCTTTTTGATGAAGCCAATGTAATTCTGGGAAATATCATTTACATAATATTTTGGTGAACCTGAAATTTTCTCATAAATGTGTAGGGAATAGAGCTATTTCTGAAAATAGGAATTGAGAGTTTATTTGTTCCTGACTCTCTTATTGCCCTCACCCAAACCACAAAAAATAGCTTTTGCCAGTTACTGTTGCTTTGGGTTGAAGATATAAAAGATTTTTAAATGATCCAATGTTCATAATACATGCAAAAATGACCATTTACAGATTTCCCCTAAGGATACGAGTGATGTGCTCGTTAGGAAATTCGGCTTTTAATTTTTGTTTTATTTTTGGCAAAGTAGTTGAATTTTTGTTTCAAGGCAAATTAACCATGGATAACTTGATTCTAAAGATATTATTGTTTGCAAACCTCTAGGATCTCCTTCTTTCTCATTCTGAATCCCCCAGGGTATACCAGTGGGGGCAGGTGTCCTGGCTGAGGGCTTGGCAGCTGGCAGCCCATTTGTCTCCATACTGAGTCCCCTCAGGGCTCACTCTGGGAGAAACTGTAGTGAATTGATGGCCATGACATTCTTTCTTTCTAGAATTTATTTTTGGCCAAAATAAATTACTGCGTATAACTCAGAAAAGTTTTTTTTCTCTTTTTGTTACTTTATTTCATTTAACATTTTGGTTATTTCATGTATTATTCATTTTATTTTTGTGCCCATGGTACTAGTGATGGTCTTCTGGTGATTAGTTTTATTATTAGGTAGAAGGTAGATAGTGTGTAAACCAAGCTCTGATATAATAGTTAAAGCCATCTCAACCAGCTACACTGATGCCAGGAATACCATCATTTTGTAGAATGACTCTCTGAAATAAAAAGTTATCTTAACCATTGAGATTTGTTGATTGAAAAAAAATTCACAACCTGAAATTTGAGAATCATGTTTTATTTGGTGGGCTTTCTGAGGACTTTAAGCCCCGGAGACAGCTTCTAGAATAGCTCTGAGAGACTGCTCCAAAGATGTAAGAGGGGAACCAGAATGTGTACGGGGTTTTGCAACAAACACCAGGAAGCTGGAACATCAAAACATTAAGGTTAAAGAAAACCAGACATCTCGAGTTGATGAATTTAGCACTTTTTTGTGTCTGGGAAGATGCAGGAGTCTAGGCTCCTTGAAATCATTCCTTTGATCTGCGCCTCAGCTGTCTGAGGCTAGGATCTCCTTCTTTCTTATTCTGAATCCCCCAGGGTATACCAGTGGGGGCAGGTGCCCTGGCTGAGGGCTTGGCAGCTGGCAGCCCATTTGTCTCCACAGGGCTCACTCTGAGGGAACCTGTAGTGAACTGATGGTGCTGACATTCTTTGTTATGGCAGGCAGCAGTTTTCATTTACAGATCTTATAGTGATCACTCAGTTATTCTGGATGATTAAAGAATGACATCAAAGCACTGGATTATAAAGACAGGGTGTAGGTAGAAGAAGGGTAAGGAGGGAGTCCATTGTCCTCTTTAATGCCAGATGCTGGAAAACATGAACCTCCAAATCTCAGGAACTTGACTCTACGTGTGTTGTTTACAAAATGCTCCTGATGCTGCATTGTTCTTTTCAGGCCATGACTTACAGACCCAGGATTCTTGCATTTTATAGCTCATCATCTTCAAATAGAGACTTCCAGTTTACCCTGCTAAGCTGCAGCGGGTCAAAAGGGAAAGGAAGATGGAGGATCACCAATGGAAGTTGGTTGTGAGCACACACTTCAGGTCTTATTCCACTAGTTAGAAGTCGGTCACTTGACCACATCTTCCCTCTGGAATATGTACCCCATAGGGATTCCTAAAAGAGGAAATGCAGCTGTGTTTCCCACAACTCTCTCTGGATGCTTGCTTTTTCGTACTTTTTCATGGTGTTGAAATTAATCTGAGTCAGGAAAAGGAGTTAGTTATCTACAAAGGACATAAAACATACATATTAATTACACATTTAAAATTCAGCCTAATAATTAATATATACCACTTTAAATAATTTCCTAAATAAGTTCTTTTCAAATTGCTTCAAAGATTTTTTTTTTTTTTTTTTTGCGTTCCTGTTAAGGCCAATTTGATTGAGCAAAGGATATAGTTTCAATTTACAAACAAATAACCAGCTCATTTTTATATCTCTGGAATCCCTTACAACATCAGACTGAGTAGCTGAGCATCACACCTGGCTAGAGAATGGATTTTAACAGCCCAGCCTTGTTATGATCATTCAAACAGCTACCATTAGCAGGAAGATCCCGCCACCTGCCATATCTCCAGTGTGCTAATGGCAGTAAAGACCTACCCAAGCACCCTGGCCTCCTTTCTGAAATAGAAAATGACGTCATGTAATTGGTTTTGTCTGAACTGCCCAGTGGCTGAAAATGTGATTCTGAGGAGTTAAGGCATGATGTCATTATTCCCAAAGCAGATTCTCAGGGAGACTGGGTACTCAGCAGCCTGATTCTTGGAGCCAGAAGCAGTACATAAACCTGGTGAAGAACTTTAATCTCTTTTGTACAATGTAGTGACTTTTTTCTCAAACAGAAATGTTACCAAATCCACGGTTTGTCGGCTCGCCACATGACTGACCAATAATCGGACTAGGTGTTGAGGCAAGGAATAGTAACTTTATTCAGAAAGTCAGATACCCTAGAAGATAATGGGCTAGTGGCCCAGGGCACCATCTTACTGGGCTCTGGATGACAGTTTGTTTCATAGACAGAGAGAGTGAGGAGGTGAGACTATTAAGTAAAAAGGCCATAAATCTTGCAAAACATCTCCTGGCTTGGCTAGCCCTGGGGGAGGGGGTATGCTGAGTTCTTCTTTTCTGCAGCCATTCACAGGTGAGCAGGGTCAGAATGTCTCTGTAAGCTGGACAAAGGCACTTTAACTTAATATTCAGGCAGAGGGGCAGGTTCCTGAGGCATGCCATTATATGCTTATAGCTATAGACAGAAACCTTTTGGTGACTGTATTAACCAAAGCAATGAAAAGCAAAGGTTAAAGTAAAGGAAACAGATCCAACATGTAGTCAGATTTTGTTTTTCCCTATTACAGAAACACGGTGGGTTATTTTTAAACACAGGAAATGTGCTCCAGGGCACCACTGATGCCTCTAAGAGAATTTGTTGGATTGAAAAATTATGTTATGATGCTGACTCTGGTCAGTGTCTCACCTGAGCACATATTGAAGACTAGGTAGGCACATCATGACAGCCTTCCTCTCATTCCAATCCCAAGTGGCAAAGAAGGACAGAATATGGAGATGGTTTTTAGTTACATATTTAGCAATACTGACCACCTGCTATGTGTCCTAAGTGCTGGAGATTTAGCAGTGAATAAAATAAAATCTCTCTTCTTATGGATAATAACCAAATAAAGCTATTGTCTAATGCCAGGTCGGAGGTACATGACAGTAAGAAAAAGTGGTCTGAGTGTGTGACATTGAAGCAGAGAGAGAACCAAAGAAGTGAGGGGAAAATTACGTGGAAATCTAGGGGGAGAAGGTTGCAGGTGGTGGGACCAGCCGGAAGACAACTCCGTGGGCTGTCAGTGTGCTTGACAAGTTTGTAGAGCAGCAACAGGGAAGAAGAGGGAGAGGGGTCGGGAGTCTGCTTGGGTGAGTCGGGACTCAAAAAAAACCCGTAGATGCTGCTGTTGCCCACCGTAAAGACCCACAGTGCTACCCCACTGAGGCTTCTCTGTGATGCTACTCGGTGCTGACATGGCTGAGGATTGCAGTTTGTCATTTCTGGGCCTTAGATGATTGGAGAAGGTGGAGAGGGCTTGGGTTCAGGCAATAAGGATACACATGGTCCATGAAGAATTTAAAACAATTATAAGTGGTCTTAGAGTCGGTCTACTCTTTATTATCAAAATGCTTGAACAATTTCAGGGATAAAATGCTCTTCCCCTCAGGGCCAGACCACCGCCATCTCCCCGCGTCCTTTGATATATCACTGCTTTCTCCTGAAGATTCCTGTCATAATCAAACATTGACCAAACAAAAGCCTCCAGACATCTAACAACAATATATAGTTGTTTTAAAAAAGAAGACTCTCTGCACATGTACACACACACACAAAGACATACATGTATATTCTTTAGCATACGTGGCAGGGACAAACCATGAAGTATTAATATAGAACTTTAAAATGAAATTTAAAATATTTGGAATCAAAAGATCTTACATGGAAAATATGAAATTATTAAGATAAACTAATATTTACCCCATACCTGGGATGTGCTAGGCTTTTTCCTTACATTTCGATTTGTTCCAGAACCATTTTGTGACCTGTGGACATGGGGAGAGGGGAGCGGGGAGAGGGTGTGATGTATGGAGAGAGCAGCATAGAAACTTGCCATGCCACTTGTGAAATAGACAGCTGACAGGGACCTTGCTATATGGCTCAGGGAACACATGCAGGGCCTCTGTGACCAGCCAGGAGGTGGGACGGGGAGGCAGGTGGGAGGGAGGTTCAGGAAGGAGGGGACAGGGGTGTAACTATGCTGATTCTTCCTGATGTTTGACTGAAAACCACAAAATTCTGTGGAAGCAATTGTTCTTCAATTAAAAAAACAAAGTAGTGAAAAAGGAAACCATTTTGTGGAACTTACCTGAGTTTCTGAAGCGATAAAGAACAAAAGCAAGGTGCTTGTATCACACCACAAAGTATGACTTGACTATTCCAAATTTACAAACAAGAAAACTGAAATTTGGAGGACTTCAATATGTACTCTATCCACAGAGCTAATAATGAAGAGTTGGAACTCAAATGCCATTTTTTCTACATGTTTTCTTCTGAAAAAAACAAACAAACTTCAGATACTTGCACTAATTTATTTTTTGAGATAATTGGCATTGTGAAATATCACTGTCCATATGGAATGGGTGTATATTTGGGTGGGTGTATAGCATCTAAGAAGATATAATTAACATCCATTTGGGAGCATTGTTTATATGCAGTATAAAAACATACAGGATAATCCAATACAAGTAGAATCAGCTCACACAGAGTTAATTAATACTGGGATATATGGCAAAGCATACATGATTTTTTTCATCCCCCTGTGATAGCTTCTATTAATTCTGTGACTCACAATCATACATATGGCTGCTTCACCACACCTCTACCTGGACAGTATCTAACACCGTATCATGTACAACTGCTTCTCAAATTTTACGATATTTATGACCCTCTTACGGATCTTGTTAAACTGCAGATTCTGATTCGCAGGACTAGGCTGGGGCCTGAGATTCTGAATTTCTAACAAGCCTCCAGGTGATACAGACGCAATGGTCTGGAGACTTTGAGCATCGGGTGGTTACAATCATTTTTGGCACCAACTAGAAGCTGTATCTAGGTCCCTATCTCCTCCACTGGTTACTTTTTCAAGAATGTTTACTGGGCAGACTGTCCAGTAGAGCAACTTCTGAAATTTGAAGAGAGTATAGAGTAATGGGGAAGGGTTAAAAGAAAAGGTGTAAGTGTACAAAAGGAAGCTGGACTTCACTCCTGAAGCAGCCACACCCCAATCATTTACCCCTTGTTAGGAGAGTCAGCACAGCTGATCTGAAGACATATGCCCTTAGGTAGAAACCTTGAGGAATGTATGTATGTAACCTTGTATGTAACCTTGAGGAAGGAATATTCTGCTCTTTGCTGTCCCCTCAGTTTTATTTTGCTGAAGCAAGATAAGAAGAAGCCAACAGTGCATTCCCTCATATTACTCATTCTGGCTGGATGCTAAAGTTAATTTTCTTAATTGCTTTGGTCCCTATATTAAAATCATCCCATTTATGAAATTAATTAATGTGAATCCTTTGAAAACATGCAGGAGAATCTCTTCATTTGAGCACTGTTTCTGAAATTTTAATGAGCAAACCTATCACCTTAGAATCCGATTAAAAATATAAATTTTGATTCATTGGGTTTGAGGTGGAGACTGAAATCTTGCATTTCTTAGAAGCTCTTCGGTAAGGCTAACACTGTAGATCCTTGGGTCACTATGAGTAGAGAGGTCTTATTTGACCTTGTCTTGCATTAAAATGGCTCATGTATCTATATATATGTATGTGTTTCAAAGTGGTGAGGAAGTTATATACTGTCGAATAGTTTGAAATGTTAGAAGGGAGGCATCCTCCTTATCACACAGAGCAGTGATCAAAAGTTCCACAATCACAGTATTTTCTTACCATGAAGGACTGTTCAAATACCAATGTTACAAAGAAAGATTTTTGTTAGTAAGATGAGAGTGTGTTCCAGTTTTTCTCAGTTCAAGATCTTCTTTAGATCACTCAGCATGTTCTAAGAGCATAGATACTCAGCCCCCCCGTCCCCACTCCCACCTGAGACCTCTAACTCAGAATCTTTGGGCCTGAATCTAAGAAGTCATCTCTGGACCCGCAGCAGTGGTACCTGCAAGCTTATCACGCATAGAGACTCTCACACCCCATCCAGATCTACTGAACATAAATCTACAGTTCAAACAGTCCCCCAAGCATTCTAATCCACGTTCCATTTCCAGAGACACTACTGAGTGGGAGGCAAACCCGGATAGTTGCCACAGCAACATAATTGTAAGGTATTAAATGCCTCCTTTCCTGTCTGATAGTTTGGGCCTCTGCCTGATATAAGGCTAAAAGAAGACAGACAGACATAATGGTACTTCAACCTAACCTGAAGCTTCTGGGATGGTGTGAAATCACCGGAAGAAGATACAGAAAGTGCACCCAGGTCACTGTAACCAGTGCTTTATATCAGCAATCCATCTCTTTTTAGCCCTTGTTTTTCATGATTTTTCCTCAACTTTTTCACAGACATTTTCAACACTTGCTTTCAGCTTCAGATCTACTTAGTAGAAGGTAATCTGAAGGAAACCGAATAGACTGTTGAAGTCTGGAATTTCTTGGCCATAAAGACAGCTATGCTCATATTCTTGCTGCTTTGCAGGGAGCCAGTTCCTGTCACTGGGCTAAAACCCAGGAGAGGCAAGGAGTGATTTGCTGAGCATTTGCTGAAGAACTACTTGATGCCTGGCATCATGTTAAAGATGATGGAGATGAATGGGAACAGTAGCCTGCTTGAAACTTGTTGAAGTCATGAGTATTTAACTAACAAATAATATGTAAATAGTGCATTATTAAGTTCTGAAGTAGTGAAAAAGCATCAAGGAAAGGCTTAACAGTAGAGTATATAGATAGTCTGAGCAAAAATAAATAAATAAATTAGAGAAAGGCAATGTCAGGTTTTTTTGTTTTTATTTTAAATTTTTTGTCTGCTTTGGGTCTGTTCATTGCAGTGACTTGTCTCTTGTTGCCAAGTACAGGCTCCAGGGCGCATGGGCTCAGCAGTTGTGGCTCAACTGCCCGTGGCGTGCGTAATCTTCCAGGGGCCCTGGATCAAACCTGTGCCCCCTGTATTGGCAGATGGATTCTTAACCCTTGGACCACCAGGGAAGTCCAGGGCAATGTCAGTTTGAGCTGAGCTGGTGGGCCTTGACTTGAGTAGATACAGGGTAAAGAACATTCCATTTAGAGGCAACAGTTTTAACAAAGGCAAAAGAATTAAGCAGCCCATGATGATAGGGAACAAATAGTATGATAAATGACTCCTAAACATGTAACCTTAATTTAGTACTCACATTTTTAATTGTGGGTGCAGCATTTTACACATATTGGGAAAATTGTAGCTGTTTTTCTAATTCTTATTAAGGCAGGGATTTAGTTCTGAAATTAAATATATTTTCAATAGTTATCACTTTCATTATTTTTTCCTCAAGGGTATGGATTATGGTGTTTCCTGGTAATTTTTGCTAACTTCAAAATGGAAAGTATAAAGATTCAATGGAATATTAAATTTAAAAAAAAATTTTCCTCTAGTAATGATCTAAAAACACTGCAAATGTTAATTTGAGTAGGTTCTTTATATAAATTAAAATTGCTCAAGATTGCATGGATGTTATGAGCTGATATTTCATGAACTTCATTCTGTTATACTTGTAAAATCTTCACCATGTGGTTTATAGAGGCAATTTTGCAGTCTGGCAGTTATGCCTAATTCTTTAGATAAATGCTATTTGGAATCTCCGTTGTCATCAACTCTCCCATGTAGAGAGTGGGATTTATAATTCAAATATAAATAAATGTTCTCTATTTTGGGGTAATAATGTGTTAATAATAGTATTCAAAATAGTACAGAATGATATGATGAATAAATTCACGTATTTATTTCATATCTTTACCTTTTTATTATCAACTGTACTTATTTTACCTTATCTACTTTAGAATGCTAACAGTAACAAAATATACTGCTTATCGAATGGATGTAGGCCACCAACTTGTGTATTCATATGCAAACACTTTTATTTAGGCTGTAGAAAATGCAGTGCAGAGAAGGAAATGTTCTTGCCTGGAGAATCCCACGGACAGAGGAGCCTAGTGGGCTGCAGTCCATAGGGTTGCACAGGGTCAGACACACGACAAACAACAGAACTCACACAAATGCAGTGTATTCTCAACAATAAGAGTGCTGAAACATATTTCAGGAGATACAGGACTACTAAAACACACAAGAACTTGTAAAATACTGGCTTACATGAAATAACTTCTGTGTCTGATCTTTGATCAAACAGCTTTGATCTTATAGAAATTTGTGACTATAAACTGGCAGTGGAAAGTTCTGGGAGAAAAATGGTTGTGTGCTATATCTCTGCCTCCACTAACAGAAGATGCTACAGAACGCAATGCACACAGCGGCTCACTAGACTGCAGGCTTGTTTAGAACACACTTGTTTATATGCTTCTTAGTATCACAGCCTGAACACTCATGTAAACAGCGTCATGAGTTCACAGTTCTTTTGCTCCCCATCTTTGCTGTGGTTGGGTGGGTGGAATAAATAGTAGCAGATCCCACCATAGTACAGGTCCTGCAGACACCGGTCTGTACCCACAAAGCCCCTGCATGCTGTCATAGTTCTGGGATTTCTGTGAACGGGCATCCTCTAAGCTGACCTCTAGCATGTGATGCTGGTAGGGAAATAGCCAAATATTGATTTCTAGAGTTTTGATGCATAGTGAGACAGGAGCCAAGAAACAGAGGAGAAATCAACCAGGCCAGCAGCCTTCCCCATCTCTGGGGCTCCTAAGTACTCAGTGATACAAAGGGAAAACATTGGGGTCAAGCACTTGCTACCGGAAGATTCCTCAAGCTGTGAATTGGTGCCTGAGTGGGTAGCAAGTCAGAGTCCCTGTGCAATGCCCAAGCTGGGCAGAGGGTAAAAACTCAGGGATGAGATCAAGCTCATATTCAGCAGTGCAGAATGAACAGAAAAATACCAATATAAGTTTAGCTGATAATTGGTAGTTCAAGTGATAAGGAACAAACTTTAAGCACTGGGAAAAGGTTAGTCCAGAAACTGGAGATGGAGAAGGTGGAGAGGAGCTGTTCCTAAGGAGATTACTGAGAAAGGCATGTTTATACTTGAAGGAGTCCTCTGGGGCCTCCCTGCGATTTTACAGTAGTTTTGGTGTGGACAGATTACAGTCTCTGTGTATAACCTCTCTCACAAGTGGAAAGGGGAAGGTTCCATATCTACTGATAACTGCTATACAAGGGCGGTTTCCTATCAAGTCCTCCAAATTGTAACCAGACAATGATCCCTGGAGTGGGACAGTGGCTGGGTGGAGGGAAGCTTCTGAAGATAGCTGAGAACCACAACAGGAACTGTGTTAAGGCTGGCTTTAAAAAGTAAAACCAGGGAACTCTGCTTAATACCATGTAACAACCTAAATGGGAAAAGAAGTTGAAAGAGGTTAAATACGTATGTATGTATAACTGAATCTCTTTGCTCTATACCTGAAACTAACATAGCATTGATAATCAACTATATCCCAATATAAAATAAAAAGTTAACAAAATTAAATTATAGTGTATTAAGGTTTTGTACGTGTTATCACCAGGCAGACAACAAAAATATTCACACATATTGCTTTCAAAGAGTCTTGTGGCATCTTCTGATATTAATTGCTAACAAATTCCTAGTGAAATTGAACTAATTTGAAAATACTAAATACTGTGGATTTTTGGATGACCTCTGATATGTATATTATATTTTGAAAGTATTGTTTTCTTTCTTTTATTAGTGTTAATACTAACACTCAATATTCATCTTATCTTTCATTTGTAGCTGATTAATGCTTGCTGTTTGCCTTGTACTTAAAAGGTAATGCTTTCAGTTCAGTTCAGTCGCTCAGTCGTGTCCGACTCTTTGCGACCCCATGAGTCACAGCACTCCAGGCCTCCCTGTCCATCACCAACTCCTGGAGTTCACTCAGACTCACATCCATTGAGTCCGTGATGCCATCCAGCTATCTCATCCTCTGTCGTCCCCTTCTCCTCCTGCCCCCAATCCCTCCCAGCATCAGAGTCTTTTCCAATGAGTCAGCTCTTCACATGAGGTGGCCAAAGTACTGGCGTTTCAGCTTTAGCATCATTCCTTCCAAAGAAATCCCAGGGCTGATGTCCTTCAGAATGGACTGGTTGGATCTCCTTGCAGTCCAAGGAACTCTCAAGAGTCTTCTCCAACACCACAGTTCAAAAGCATCAGTTCTTCGGTGCTCAGCCTTCTTCACAGTCCAATTCTCACATCCATACATGACCACAGGAAAAACCTTAGCCTTGACTAGATGGACCTTAGTCGGCAAAGTAATGACTCTGTTTTTGTAATGCTTTAGGAAGCCCTAATTAGTTGCTGCTAACAGGGGTTGCATTTAGTCTGACCAAATTAAATCCTTAGTAAGCATTTTACATTGTTCTTTCTTGGCTATGCAATGAATTTAGTTCATTTTTGTTAATTTTTTCAAATGGAATCATAGACTATTTTATATGTGCATGCATGCGAAGTCTCTTCAGTTGTGTCTGACTCTGCAACCCTATGAACTGTAGCCTCCAGGCTACCCTGTCCAAGGAATTCTCCAGGCAAGAATACTGGAGTGGTTTGCCATGCCCTCCTCCAGGGATTAAACCCATGTCTCTTACTTCTCCTGCATTGACAGACACATTCTTTACCACTAACAACACTGGAAAGCCCACCTTATATGTAATAGTCCTTAATTACTATTTTGGATGGAGCTGTTTTTTATTCTATTTGTCTTTGCCCCCACTAGATTATGCCTTATTTTTCCTTTTTCGTCCTTTATTTTGATAATATTACTTTGAATGTTGTAGGCAGNGGCCAAATTTTCCTGTTACTCCAGGTGTTTCTTGACTTCCTACTTTTGCATTCCAGTCCCCTGTAATGAAAAGGACATCTTTTTTGGGTGTCAGTTCTAAAACGTCTTGTAGGTCTTCATAGAACATTTCAAATTCACCTTCTTCAGCCTTACTGTTTGGGGCATAGGTTTGGATTACCATGATATTGAATGATTTGCCTTGGAAATGAATACACTATTCATCTACACAAACAAAGAGAAATGAGACTGGCTAATTCAAACTTTAGTTGATTAACTAGACCAGTATTCTTTGAGAGCACAATCTTTTGCACCAGCCCTCTTTTTTCATCTAATATACATTAAATTCAAACACATTAAAGCATGTTTGCTCTCTTTCTAATTCTGCTGTAAGCTCAAGATAAAAAGTCTTCTACTTTGTCCTCTTGACCAACAGCTGATACAGTATTTTATCCACAGAAGATCCTCCAGAAATACTTTCTGCTAAGATTATTGATCTTACTCTTCCTAAATGTGTACCTCTGAGCATTTAACCAGCCTCCCACCTGAGTCTGTTCAGCTGTACAATGAGGATAATAAATTTCACCTGCAGTTAGCACTGCAGACAATGGGTGCAAAATACCTGGTGTATAGTAGGGCCCCATGAATGACTGATGGACTCTCTGTCTCAGCATAAAGAGCATAAAGTTTCCTAATTATTCTCGTTCCATCCTTTCCTGCTGTTTCATCTTCCTTGCTCCATAATGTGGCACTCACACAAACATTATATAAATACACATATAATTTATTTTTAAAATTTTATTGTATCAAAGTATAGTTGACTTACAGTGTTGTGTTGATTTCTACTGTATAGCAATGTTGTGTTATTTGATGCTTTATTAACAAAGTGATTAAGTTATATATATATATAATATATATATTTATATTCACACACACATTCTTTCCATGTTCTTTACCTTTATAGATTATAATGGGATATTGAATATAATTCCCTGTGCTATACATTAGGACCTTGTTTATCCCTCCAAATATATATTTAATAGTTTGTATCTACTAATCCCAAGCTCCCAATCCATCCATTCCTGCAACTTTTTCCCTTTGGTAACCATAAGTTTGTTTTCTGTTTCTCTGAGTCTGTTTCTGTTCCCAGGATAAGTTCACTCATGTCATATTTTAGAATCCACGTATGAGTGATGTCATACTCATATATTTTCATAGTTTCATTAATTACATGCCACATGCTAATATACCAGCTTATATTGTTTCATCATATTGTTAAAGTTAACATTAGTGATATGAAGTTGGTCCTCAAAAATGTGGAACACATTTTTTCCAGTGATTTGCTGTTCAAGATTATCCTTCTAAATTCCTGCCGAGTGATTCACCTGATCAACCCTTCTCTGCTTCTGATCAAAGCATTTGAACAAATAGTTCTTTGAGGTCTTTCTGATTAAAATTATGGAGTTGGTACCTTAAATTTATAAGCAACTTTGGGCCATTTGATTTGAGTAAGGTTACAATAATACTTCACTTCATGGGAAATAGATGGGGAAACAGTGGAAACAGTGGCTAACTTTATTTTGGGGGACTCCAAAATGACTGCAGATGGTGATTACNCAACCCTTCTCTGCTTCTGATCAAAGCATTTGAACAAATAGTTCTTTGAGGTCTTTCTGATTAAAATTATGGAGTTGGTACCTTAAATTTATAAGCAACTTTGGGCCATTTGATTTGAGTAAGGTTACAATAATACTTCACTTCATGGGAAATAGATGGGGAAACAGTGGAAACAGTGGCTAACTTTATTTTGGGGGACTCCAAAATGACTGCAGATGGTGATTACAGCCATGAAATTAGAAGATGCTTACTCCTTGGAAGGAAAGTTATGACCAACCTAGATAGCATATTAAAAAGCAGAGATATTACTTTGCTGACAAAGGTTTGTCCAGTGGTCATGCATGGATATGAGAGTTGGACTCTGAAGAAAGCTGAGTGCTGAAGAATTGATGCTTTTGAACTGTGGCGTTGGAGAAGACTCTTGAGAATCCCTTGGACTTGAAGGAGATCCAACCATCCTAAAGGAGACCAGTCCTGGATGTTCATTGGAAGGACTTATGCTGAGGCTGAAACTCCAGTACTTTGGCCACCTCATGCAAATAGTTGACTCATTGGAAAAGACTCTGACGCTGGGAGGGATTGGGGGCAGGAGCAGAAAGGGACGACAGAGGATGAGATGGCTGGATTGCATTACCTACTCAATGCACATGAGTTTGAGTGAACTCCAGGAGTTGGTGATGGACAGGGAGGCCTGGCATGCTGTGACTCATGGGGTCGCAAAGAGTCGGACACGACTGAGCGACTGAACTGAACTGAGAATAATACTGTCCAATAGAAATTCAGTGCCAACCACACATTCAATTTAAAATATTCTAGGCAAACAGTGTTGCAGAGGAAGTACTAGGGCTTTGAGCAAAGAATTTTGTCTTGATAAAACCTTTTAACGCCTTTAACCATCTTTCTTCATTCTATAAAGGATCAAAGACAACTGAGGCAAAGTATATGCAATAAAATAACTATAAACCAAGAATTAGAGCCCCTCCAAAAATAGATTAGGAAACCAAAAGCAAGGCAAACAAAACCCAGATACACAGACCTAACAGCCTCGCTGGCTCACCTCTCAGAGCCTTTCCTCCTTCCTATTCTTGGGCCAGTCAGTTTCCTAGATCTTTTGATCGCTCCTTTATGTGCTGTGGGTCTTTTCTGAGATACCAGTTTTTCAGAGATGGTCTCACTGACCACCTTGTCCGTAGAAGCTTTTCAGTCACCTCTGTTACCTCTGTTTGCTTTATGTTCTTTGGAGCAGTCTTCAAAATCAAGTAATTTCTTGTTCACATATGTGTTTATGTGTTGTCATCATTCTTCCACAATCGAAATACCAACTCCAGGAGAGCAAGAGTCTTCCACACTCCAACTTTGAAAAATGTGTCCAGGGCAAGAGGAATCTTTATAAATAATGTTAACTGAAGGAATGTTCTTATGAAGCGGTCATGTGGCCCTAAGCTTTCTGGAAGTAAAAACTGACAGAATGATGCTTCCCAGAGCTCCTACTGCGTGGGAGCCCATTCAAGGGGAACTGACTGAGGCAGTTAGTTTCCTACAGTAAACATGGAAACAGAAGCCTCCCAGCTATTTCTTAAGGTTTCTTCAAATAAAAATAAAAGGAATGTGAAAGGCATAACTGTCACATAGAATGTTGCCTTGGAGACAAATTTACATATCTGCATCTGAAACTTTCTGCTAGGTTGGCTTTGTCTGAACATAGACCTTGGATTAAAGGAGTAAATAATCCATAAATCTCATTTCTCACTACTGCAGTTGTGACAGGGGCTGGAGAAAAAGCAAACAATAACAACTGAAACAAAAGAAAAGCTATTCAATATTTAACTTTTTGAAGTTTCCTTTTCTTCTTGCATTCATGATTCGTTTTAATGCCTCAAATAAATTGTAGGCTGATTAAGGGCAGAAACTAAATCATATTTTATATTTCTTTTTATTCCTAGAACATAAAATAGTCCCTATACCTGACCTGTATTAATTGAGAATCAAGGTTTGCTTTAGCTATTATATGCATTAATTCATTATATGCATAAGCAAATTTTATCATCTGTACCTTTGCAAGCCAAGTTCTAAGAAACAACATGAGCCAGAGTTGGGCACAGAACTTCAGAGCCAGAGGGCTTCAGCCAATGAATTTGGACCTGAACAAGCACAATTAGTAATTAGAGGCTCATTCTGCTATGCCAGTGTTAACAGACAACATGGAATATATTTAAAAAGTTAAGATTTTATGAGCAAAAATCAATTTGAATCATGGTTAGGAGTACTCTACTAACAGGGGCTGGGGCAAGGACTTTTATAGAGAAGACATGGAAGGAAAGTGAGGAAATTATTTGATTGGCTGTAGCGTGAGTGGTTGCCTTCTTTGGAAAGTCTATTTGGTGTTTGTTGTGGGTTGTGTTTAGGTTTCAGTTTCCTAACTTTGAGGTTTCAATTTCCTAACTTTGAGGCTTAGGTTTTTGGTTTGCTGGTAAGGCATTAAGGTCACTTCAATCTCATACCCTTATTGTTTAATTAACTTAATACCAGTGATTCTTCAAAGTTAATGTACATCTAAGTTACAGGAGGAAAGCATTAAAAATGTAGATGTCTGGACTCTACTCCATATTCACAGATGCAGGATGTACAGAGATAGCCTTTAAATTCTCTCCAGATCTTGGTAGAATACACTGCAATTCAAGGAAAATAGATAAAGTATCTAGGAAAAGTAGAGAAGCTTAGATAGACGGATCTAATTAGCTACTGCACATAAAAAACTACTCCAAAACTTAAAGACTTGAAACAACTGTTTTATTATTGTTATCGCCATGGCTGTGGGCAATATTCTGGGTAGAGACTTGTCAAAGCTCCACAGTGTCTGTTCCATCCTGAGCCAGGGTGGAAACAGCTGGGAATGGTTAGCATCACTGTTTTCCTGGAGAAAGAAATGGCAACCCACTCCAGTATTCTTGCCTGGAGAATCCTGTGGACAGGGGAGCTTGGTGGGTTGCCATCCATGGGGTCGCAGAGTCACACATGACTGAAGCGACTTAGCATGCATGCATGCATTGGAGAAGGAAATGGCAACCCACTCCAGTATTCTTGCCTGGAGAATCCCAGGGACGGGGGAGCCTGGTGGGCTGCCATCCATGGGGTCGCACAGAGTCAGACACGACTGAAGCGACTTAGCAGCAGCAGCAAGACCTCTCTAATCGCTTCTCAGGGGACACTCCCTCCCAGCATGGCAACTTCAGATAGTCTGACTTCCCTTGGCTCAGGGTGTTCTGAGACAGGAGGAGGAAGCTGTCAGTCTCCTAAAGCTTGATCTCAAAAACTAGCACAATATCACTCCCACTGCATTCTGTTGGTCACAGCAGAGGCCACTGTGGGGGGGAGAGAGAAACAGAAACACCTCCTCTCCTTGGGGGCGGTGTCAAAGATTTCCTGATCTTCAGCCTACCACAGATACCTTAAGCAAGTACAACTTTGGGACACCTTAGTCCGACTTCACAGTTTTAACAGGACATTTGTTTTTCCACCTCACTGAGTCAAGAGCAAGAGCTGAAAAGTTTTCTAATAATACAAAATATTGCTTTTACACCATAAACCTTAAAATACGTGGGACTGCAGACACTGTTAAAATTAGACTTAAAATGTTTGTTAAATTTTTTGGACTGTATGTAACATAGGATTAGTAGGATGATTAGCCCTGTTTTCATTTATTATAGATTAGGTTTTTATTCGACTTGGTAACACAAAAAGGACCATTTAAATGGTAGATAAAGTGTTTCAGTGTTGTGTTAGGAAATAGAGGTTTTGTTAAAGTAACTATTTTAGGAGGTTTTTTTTTTTTTTTTTTTTCAGTTGTTGTTCAAGCCCCCAAAATGTTACATTTTTATGAGGAAAAAAATATAAAAATTAAACTTTACTGAATTGAATGCAAATGTCAACACATGCAGTGTTTATAGTATTATAAGTGTCAAGTGGAAAAATAATCTGGGTGGAGTTAGAAATTTTAATTTCAGTGTAGGCATAAAAACTCTGGAGTGTTTTATGCTCAAAATAAAATGCCAAAACATTTCACGGCCAATGGGAATGTTAGTGTTGCTTGTCTGTGTTTTCTGTCCTACCCAGTCCCCTCCCTGTCCCTTAAACCTATACACTCAGAGTTTTCACAGGCATGAATAATCATTTATTGTCTTAAACTTGCAGGATACTTTTAACTCAGCAAGATGTTTTAGTAGGGGTGGTTTCCCTGGCCATTGCACTTTAGGTAACTGAAAATTAGTCCACTTTCTCACACTTCAATCTCTTATCAGATTAGTCATCTATAATGGGAGATTTTGTTTTGATTTTTGGTGATGACATTTCATCTCTTTCATTAAGAACATGTTTTAGAGCACCCTTAAATTCCCAATTGGGCTTCCCTGGTGGCTCAGAGGTTAAAGCGTCTGCCTCCAATATGGGAGACCCGGGTTCAATCCCTGGGTCAAGAAGATCCCCTGGAGAAAGAAATGGTAACCCACTCCAGTATTCTTGCCTGGAGAATCCCATGGACGGAGAAGCCTGGTAGGGTACAGTCCACGGGGTCACAAAGAGTCGGACACGACTGAGCAACTTCACTTCACTTCACTTAAATTCCCAATTAAGTGCCTGACTCCCTGCTTTCATACCTCTCCCGGCTTTAACTGTAGGTGACTGTTATGGTGCATGATTGTTTTGTTTTGTTTTGAATAATGATGGTTTTGTAACTGGCAGAGGCTCCCTGTGTGGTTTTGAGATTAGAATGAGATTAAAAAAACACTGAAGTAGATTATTTATATGAGTTAGACAAAAACAATCATTGCTTCCACTGGAAATGCAATAGTTGTAGACTTTTATGAGATGTTTCTGTGTACTGTTTAAAAGTGGCTACACACTATTTCCAAATTCTCATCATTTGGAAATAAATGACGTGCTACTTGGTAATACAGATGGCTTTTTAAATGAGGACATATGACTTGGATTTAGGAAGAGTCAGTGTGAACTGACTCACTGTGCAATAATAGATGCCAAATACAGTAAGATCTTGATTGTTCCATATTGGAGCTCAAATTATTGCTATTATCTGTAACACATTCATTTTCTCTAACTGGCTTCCCCATTTTATCCAAAATCTTTTTCATCATATATTTCCCCATCACTTACTTTGTAATAACCAAGTAAACAGTTATTATTCACCCTCATGGCATAAACTAAACATGTTCTTGAAAGATGTACTATTTTCCCGGATGGTAACAGATAGAGATCACATATAATTTGCTGATCAAACCATACCATGAGCTCTTCATAGTCAATCAGATTGTGATTAAGACCTTCCCTCTGAAACACCAAAGGAACTATAGGCTTTTAGTTCTAGAGTTTGTTATTAGTGGCATATTTAGAAGGATCTTTCTTTTGATGACTAATAAAAGATTAATTTCCATAGGAATCAACAAAAGAGAAGTAGCTTGATATTGTCTGTATACCCATTGCTTTGAGTTTCTGAATATTTTCTGGGAACACAGAAATTTGTTATGAAATTAAACAAATAGTCAAACCTGTTTTTGAACAAGCCACTGCATGTATATTCCAGAAAAGCAGGCTGGCCGGGAGCGGTGGGTTTCCACTGTGGCGTCTCCAGAACCTAAACAAACGCCTAGCATGTAAGTGTCCGCTCTCTGTTGGATAAATGACAGTTCCTGTCCTGGCAGTGGCAAAATCTGGATGTTCCTATTCTAACTCGATAATTCATCTACCATACGAGGAAGCACATTAGTTGACCAAGCTGTTCTTGTCCACTAATTTAAAAGAATCTTAATCTTTTCAGGAAAGATAAAGCAGAGAAAAGGCAAACTCCAGCCGGAGTATCTCAGATACCTATGATTCTAATCCATCCAAATCTATACCTTTGTTCAATGCGATAGTAACTTTCCTAGTTTAGACTTTAAGGTTAAAAAAGAATTGAGATTCAGAAAGATAAAACAGCCATATAGCAAATTCATTTTTCGTTTTTTCCTCTCAATTGTTCCTATTCTAAAATCTCCAGAGTTGCTGACACCTGTGAAGGTATATGTTAATAAAAGAGAAATGGTATCTGTTTATGAACACTCTCTTTCAAAGTGCCTTCTAGAGCACTTTTGTCATCGTGATATGAACAGTAGAGCTAGATCACTGCATCCTCGTCAGGACTGGATGCAAGTGACATTGGGTTTGCTATTTCGTATAATCCTTGCCGTCTAAACTCTACATGGAAAGAAATCTTGTTGCATTTGGAGCAGTAGACATCTTTACAGAAATGTGAGCATTTCAAATGCTTTATGTTCACAAGTCTTTCCTAACACTTCTCTTTCATATTAAAAAATGAGCCATGTGACTTTGTATGCATGTGGATACATTTGCATGTGCACACGTGTGTGTGAATGCAAAATCTTATCCAGTTACAAGATATTAATAGAATCAGAAGATGGAGTCTTTGCTAGTCTCAGGTTTTATTTTCTTTGTTCATATATATTTTTAAAATTTAAGTAGAAATACTTATGCAACACATGTTAGAAATGTTTTGTGACTGCTGCTGCTTCTGCTGCTAAGTCGCTTCAGTCGTGTTTGACTCTGTGCAACCCCGTAGATGGCAGCCTACCAGGCTCCCCCGTCCCTGGGATTCTCCAGGCAAGAACACTGGAGTGGGTTGCCATTTCCTTCTCCATAAATCCCCCAAATTGCGAAATAGGTCCAGCCTGACATTTTTCCCCCCTTTGGGTACTGGTTTGGCCATATCTGATTGCATTTCTGGAAGAAAGGAGTGGAGGATTGCAGCTACACCTTTATCAGTGCTTCCAGAAGACATAGCAAAGACTCCAGATACTCTTGTCCTGGACTGCTCCAGGAGATCAGCACTTGCCCTGCATCGTCTGTGGTGATGACCCAGATTCAGAAGGGTTTGAAGAACTACTTTGTAAGATGAGATTGGCTGTCTTCTACTTCCCCTGGGGTGACTAGCATTTTTCAACATAGGACAGGCACCAAGTCTTTCTTAACGGGTTTGATTACATGCAGGGGGATGAGCAAACATATGGGACTTCCAAGCCAGAGCTCTTCTTACGTTGCTGCAGCAACCCATGGCCCATCTCTTTGGACAAAGGAGACACGTTGATGAAATCATCTGTTTCAATAGATGACCCATTTCAGAGGTTGGCTTGGAAAAGTGGAGTGGTTTTTAAAGATAACCATTTATTTATTTTTTACCAGCTTTCTTAAGGTATAATTTATTTACTTATTTATTATAATATAAATTTACTTATTTTAATTGGAGATTAATTACTTTACAATATTGTATTGGTTTTGCCATACATCAACATGAATCCACCACGTGTGTACACGTGTCCCCCTTCCTGAACCCCCCTCCCCCTTCCCTCCCCGTACCATCCCTCTGGATCATCCCAGTGCACCAGCCCCGAGCATCCTGTATCCTGCATTGAACCTGGACGGGCGATTCGTTTCTTATCTGATATTATACATGTTTCAATGCCATTCTCCCAAATCCTCCCACCCTCTCCCTCTCCCACAGAGTCCAAAAGACTGTTCTATACATCTGTGTCTCTTTTGCTGTCTTGCATACAGGGTTATCATTACCATCTTTCTAAATTTCATATATATGTGTTAATATACTGTATTGGTGTTTTTCTTTCTGGCTTACTTCACTCTGTATAATAGGCTCCAGTTTCATTCACCTCATTAGAACTGATAATTTAGACACATTTTTGTAAAAACATTTGAGGACTGAAGACAAAAGACCTATTCATTATAGAAAATTTGAAAAGTACAAACAAATATAAACTCACAATTTTCAGATAATATCCTCTTAAAAATTTTATTTTTTAACACCACTTTTTTTCTCTATCAAACTATATGTATGTGTATATATAAACACACACATTAAAAATTATTGGGATAGCATTTTATATAGATTTTTGTAATCTGAGTTTTCATGAAAAACATAGAATTTAGAAAGATGGTAACGATAACCCTGTATGTGAGACAGCAAAAGAGACACAAATGTATAGAACAGTCTTTTGGACTCTGTGGGAGCCCACCAGGCTCCTCTGTCTACGGTATTCTCCAGGCAAGAATACTGGAGTGGGTAGCCATTCCCTTCTCCAGGGAGAGGGTGGAATGATTTGGAAGAAAAGCATTGAGACATATATAATATCATATAAGAAATGAATCGTTAGTCTAGGTTTGATGCAGGATACAGGATGCTTGGGGCTGGTGCACTGGGATGACCCAGAGAGATGGTTTGGGGAGGAAAGTGGGAGGAGAGTTCAGGATTGCGAACACGTGTACACCATGGCGGATTCATGTTGATGTATGGCAAAACCAATACAGTATTGTAAAGTAAATTAAAGTAAAATTAAAAAATAAATAAATAAAAACCTGTTATTTGAATAAAAAAATAAATGTTTAACAGTTCATCATAAATTCTTCAAAAATCTTGCATTAATGTTTATGATGAAAACATTCAGCTTGACATTTTCTTCAGAATCAGAGAAGGGGAGTGAGGCCAATGAAACAGGTCTCGAGAAAACAGGCTAGCACTTGGTTGATATTTGTTGAATGCAAGTACTTATGGGATCTTTATGTGCTTCTGTACACTTGTGGGCTTCCCGGGTGACTCAGATGGCAGAGAATCTACCTGCAATGCAGGAGACCTGATTTCAACTCATGGGTTGGGAAGCTCCCCTGGAGAAGGGAATGGCTACCCACTCCAGTATTCTTGCCTGGAGAATCCCCTGGGCAGAGGAGCCTGGTGGGCTATGGTCCGTGGGGCTGCAAAGAGTCGGACAAGACTGAGCAACTAACACTTTCACCTTTCTGTACACTTGCATAAGTTTGACATTTTCTATAATAAAACAATGTAAAGCCTTGAGTAGCTATGCTATATTTCAATGTGGATGTTTATTAGACATTTACATTGTTGATAGTTCCTTACTATTGAAAACATCACTATCATAAACAGACATGTTTTTTTAAAAGCAGCAAATGTGTTAGCGTCCAGCCCACATCCCTTTCACTAGGCTGGTGCTCCTAGGTCTCAATTAGACTCCTCAGATCTTTTAAAACTTCATGGTTCTGTAAGTAACCAATGAACATTTTTACAGTTTTTCTGTCTTCTCATCATAACATAGTGTCAAAATTTATTGAACTGCATTTGGTAACTATATTTTTGGTGTTAAACACAGTAAACCTCCAAATAAAGGAATTCAGTGAATCTATGTAAATTTCCTAGATTTAATGACTCTGTTTTAAACAGTGTTGTCATTGATATGAACATTTAATTGATAGCTCATATAATGAAAAATGCAATATGATGAAGACTCATAGTCCTGTTTAATCTCAGCAGTGGCATGTTAAGAAGACAGATGGAGATTAGGAAACACTTTCCTAAATAAAATACCTCATTTTACATGGTTCTGATAAGCAGTGTTTACAACATTAAATAATTTAGTGCTCATATGTTTATTGAATACCTTAAAAGTATGTACACTCTGGTAAGGTCTGGGGGAAACCAGAAGAAGAAGAATATGGATCTTACTCCCAAGAAAAACTGCACAGTCTGTTGGGGGAGGGCAGGGGGGTGATTGAGGGTGATCTCAGATCTATAAATAATTTATAAGTAAACAACTATACATCAGACCTGTCTATAGCATAGCAAAACAGAGAATCTGAGCAAAGTACAAAAGGAACTCAGAGGGAAGTTCTGCTATGAACGGAATATTATTTTTCTCAAGATCAGTATTACATAACTAAAATATTTCAGCTGAATGACCTAGAAAGATAAATAGTCATGGGAAATGAAAATGTCTTCATATCTTTATATAGCTGCTCATTTTGTAAAACACATAACTTGGCACACCTTTTCTATTTACCCTCTTCCTCCAATAAATTCTTGGAGTTCAAAAGCTATCTTTGATTTAGTAGGTTTTTCAAAATGTTTATATTGTATCAAGTTATGGATTGGATCAGGGAGGTGGTAAAAACCATAACTGCCTCCAGAAATCATGTGGGCCCGAGCCGTGGACTGGTGGGGTTCTGGGTGAACTGAGGTTGGCCAGAGCATAGATGCAAGGCCGCGGATCATATTAACAGCACCAGGGTAGCTCCAAAGAGCTCTTGCTTTGGGGAAGTACTGGTTTGAAGAGAATTTTGTAGGGTTATCATGTTTACCCTGGAACCTTCCATATCTGAATCTAAAGAGGAGCCCTTTCTTCTTTGCAGATTTGGGACTCAGATGAGGCTGCAGGAGTTCCACTGGGGTAATTCAGTTAAGTTCAGTTCAGTAGCTCAGTCATGTCTGACTCTTTGCGACCCCATGAACCGCAGCATGCCAGGCCTCCCTGTCCATCACCAGCTCCCAGAGTTAACCCAAACTCATGTCCATTGAGTCAGTGATGCCATCCAACCATCTTGTCCTCTGTCATCCCCTTCTCCTCCTACCCTCAATCTTTCCCAGCATCAGGGTCTTTTCAAATGAGTCAGCTCTTCTGAGTCAAATGAGTCAGCTCAAATGAGTCTACCCCAGTGGTGCTGCTATCATTGGGGTAGACATTTGGCTCATTTGATTAAGAGTCTTGCCTCCTTGCTGGCATCTGAGGACTCATTCACAATGATCCTGTCACCTCTGGAGGTAAAATAGAAGCAATCAGGGAGAACACTATGGAAAATGCCTTGAACCAGGCAAGAGAGGATTCCAGTACTGTGGGGAGTTAAATTATTGTCAGATATTTGCTGCTCCTTCCATCTGTCTTCCCTGTTGAGTCCCTCCATTCTAAAGGACTATTCTCCACACCCCATTGCTGTAAGGCTGGGACTTGCACTTTGCACATGTCTTGCTTTGAACTCTGATACGTAGGAGAAGCAATGTAAACCATTTTCTCACAAAAGTTTTAAGAGACAATTAGTGATTCAGCTGTGCAATTCCGTTGGTCATGGATTTTGATTGGGATGGTGCTAACTATGCAGATGAATTTAGAGAAAATTTACAATTTAAAAAATATTGAGTTACCTGACCTATGAACATGGTATGTCTTTCCTTTTTTTTTTTTTTTTTTCCCAAAAAATTCTCTATTTATTTTTGGCTGTGCTGGATTTGTGGCCGCACTAACTTTTTTCCAGTTGCAGAAAGCGGGGACTCCTCTGTGGCTGCGGTGTGCGGGCTTTTCCTTGCAGTGGCCTTTCTTACTGTAGGGCACTTACACTCTAGGGCTCTCGGTAGGTGTGGCCTGTTGGCTCAGGCTCCAGACAGAGGCTCAGTAGTTGTGGCGCCCTGGCTTGGTTGCTCCGCGGCATGCGTGATCTTCCCAGATGAGGGATTGAAAGCTGGTCTCTTGCATTGGCAGGTGGATTCTTTGTCATTGAATCACTAGGGAAGTCCCTATTTCATTTTTCTTTAATTTTTTTCAATGATTTTTTTAGTTCTCAGTATACACATCTTTTGCACCCTTTTTTTTCCCCAAGTTAGTACTGAAAATTCCATGCTTTTATGCTTTTGCTTTTTTCATTTCAATCATATGTTCTCATATAAGGAAAAAAAAATGTATAGAGATAAAATTGATTTTTATATAGGTCATGAGTACTCCAATTATGCTAAACTTATTTATTTGTTATAATAGTTTTTAATAGATTCCAGTAAATTTTCTATAATCTTGTCATTCCTTCTTTCTAATCCAATTGTCTGGCCTTATTTCTTTGGCTAGAATGTCCAAGACAATGCTAAATAGTAGTGGCAAGAATGGTGATATTCATCTTGTTCTTGATCTTAAAGGGAGAGTATTTAGATTTTCATAATTATTGATATTACCTGTAGATGCCCTTTATTTAAGAGATAAAAATCCCTATTTTGCTGAGGGTTTTTTTTATAAATCAAGAATGTATGTTGGATTCTATCAATTTTTTTGTATCCATGAGGTGAGCATATGATTTTTCTTTTTAGTTTTTTTTTTTGATTGAGTCCACCTTTGCACTCCTAGAATAAAGCCCTCATTTGATCATTCAATATTGTTTTTGCATATATTATTAGATTCAATTTGCTAATATTTTGCTTCCAAATTGGCATCTGTACTGACAAAGCATATTGAACTGTGATTTTCTTTTCTCATGATTTTGTCTGATTTTGGCACTCGGATAAAGCTGGCCTGCAAAATGAGTTAGGGGTGTTCAGTTTTATTTTAATGGTCTATAAGAGTTTGTAAATTATCAATATTATTCATTTTTTGAACGCTTGATAGAATTCACCAGTAAAGACAGCTTCAAGTGTCATTTGTAAGAAGATTTTTCATCTCACATAGTGTGATTTTGTTTCTAGAAGTTTTTTTCTAATTTATATATTTTTAAATTGAAGGATAACTCCTTTACAGAATTTTGTTGTTTTCTGTCAAACCTCAGCATGAATCAGCCATAGGTATACATATATCCCCTCCGTTTTGAACCTCTCTCCCATCTCCCGCCGCATCCCACCCCTCTGGGTTGATACAGAGCCCCGGTTTGAGTTTCCTAAGCCATGCAGCAAGTTCCTGTTGCCTGTCTAGTTTACATATGGTAATGTAAGTTTCCAGGTTACTTTCTCCGTACCTCCCTCTCCCTGTGTCCGTAAGTCTGTTCTCTATGTCTGTTTCTCCATTGCTGCCCTGTTAATAAATTCTTCAGTACCACCTTTCTAAATCCATATATATGCATTAGTATACACTATTTATCTTTCTCTTTCTGGCTTATTTCAGTCTGTATAATAGGTTCTATGTTCATGCACCTCATTATGACTGACTCAAATGCATTATTTTTTATGGCTAAGTAATATTGCATTGTGTATATGTACCACAACTCCTTTATCCATTCATCTGTCGATGAATATCTAGGTTGTTTCCATGTTCTAGCTATTGTAAATAGTGCTACAATGAACAATGGGATACATACATGTTTTCCAGTTTTGGTTTCCTCAGGGTATATGCCTAGGAGTGGGATGGTGCTGGGTCATATAGTGGTTTTATTCCTAGTTTTTTAAGGAATCTCCATACCATCTTCCTTAGTGGCTGAATCAATTTACATTCCCACCAAGAGTGCAAGAGTATTCCCTTTTCTCCACACCCTCTCCAGCATTTATTGTTTGTAGACTTTTTGATGATGGCCATTCTGACCAGTGTGAGGTGATATTTCACTGTAGTTTTGATTTGCATTTCTCTAATAATGAACAATGTTGAGCACCTCTTCATGTGTTTGTTAGCCATCTGTATGTCGTCTTTGAAGAAATGTCTGTTCAGGTCTTTCTCTCACTCTTTGATTGCGTTGTTTCTTTTCCTGCTATTGAGTTGTATGAGCTGTTTGTATATTTTGGAAATTAATCCTTCGTCAGTTGTTTCATTTGCGATTATTTTCTCCCATTCTGAGGGATGTATTTTTTTTTTCACCTTGCTTATAGTTTCCTTTGCTGTGCAAAAGCTTTTAAGTTTAACCAGGTCCCACGTGTTGACTTTTGCTTTTATTTCCTTTACTCTAGGAGGTGGGTCATAGAAGATATTGCTTGGATTTATGTTATCGAATATTCTGCCTATGTTTTCCTCTAAGAGTTTTATATTTTCTGGTCTTGCATTTACGTCTTTAATCCATTTTGAGTTTATCTTTGTGTGTGATGTTGTGCATGGGTCTTTTTAAATATCTTCCATGTCTCTACTTGAGTGGCTCAGTGGTAAGGAATTTCCCTGCAAAGCAGGAGACATGGGTTCGATTGCTGGGTCAGAAAGAGTCCCTGGAGAAGGAAATGGCAACCCACTCCAGTATTATTTTAGCCTGGGAAATCCCATGGACAGAGGAACCTGGCAGGATACAGTTCATGGGGCTGCAAAAGAGTTGGACACAACTTTGCGTCTCAACAGTATGTTTCTACTTAACATTTTGCGCACGTGTGATCTAGTCGTGAACACTGTTTAATATGTCATTGTGTGCTAATTCTAACATTTGTATGTGGTCTGGGTCAGTTTCAATTGCTTGATTTTTCTCCTCTTTGGCTATTTTATATTTCTACTTATTTGAAAATCTGGCAAGCTTTAATTGGATTTCGGACATTGTGAATTTTACATTGTTAGGTGCTGGGAATTTTTCTATTCAATGGCCATGGCTTTGTTCTAGACACAATTAAGTTACTAAGAAACTATTTAGTCCTTGCGGGTCTTGCATTTAAGATTTTTTAGACCACAGGAGTATTCATCCAACCTACTGTTAGATATTTCTTATTATCAAGACAAAACCCTTTTTGCTTTGTTTCTCTCTGCAGCTCTCCTTTCTCCAGTCCCCTTACTTAGTCTGCCTATTTACTCAGCTCTGCGTCCTCAATTCAGAGAATCCCTGGAATCTGCGTAGGTCCCTTCTCCTTGTACCACAGACTGACTGCCAGCTCTCTCTAGACAATAGCTGGGTTATAAGACTCACCTCATTTGTTTACCATCATCCAGATACCACTGTTCTTTATTTGATTTTCTGTGTCTTAAAAAGAGTGGCTTCATGCATTTTGACTGTTGTTGTTTCAAGTAGGAGGGTTATTCTGATCTCCGTTACGCCATTCTGCTTAGAAGTGGAAATAACTAAATTGATTTAGAAATCAGTACATAGTCCTTATTTTTTTAACACTAAAAATATTTTGTTTTGGTGTATTGCCAATTAACAATGTTGTGATAGTTTCAGATGAACAGTGAGGGGACTCAGCCATACATATACATGTATGGTGGACGAAAGATAGGTCCAAATTGTATTGTTTATCTTAGCCACACCATTTACTAGCAAGCCTTCTCATTTTTAATGAATAATTGCTTTGCCAACCATTTTTATCCAACCAGCACCTCTCGATTTGTTTTTCTTTTAAAAACTTGTTGCCCACTTTCTGTTGACTTACATGTGTTAGGCCCAGAAAGGCCTAATCACGAGAGACGTCGCTTCTCAGATCACCAAGACTCGAATTCGATGCAATCAGCAAGAGGATTTATTGAACCGGCGCGCCGGGGTTCGATCATCCTAGAAAGGAGCGAACCCCGACCTCAGTTACAGAGCAGTTTTTATACACAAAAGCTACAAGTAGGTATAGGTGGGGTGAAGACAATCTGAACAAACTGATTGGTGGGCATAGCTTGACCTTTACAGAGATAGGTCTGGAAATTATCAGGTTGAAAAGGCTGACTGACCACCTTGCGGCGGTTAGCCAATTCTCAGAAAAACAGTTCTCTAGGAAAGTTTAACAGAAAAACAATTACCCGGGGGGTCTCTTGTGAGGGCCAGGAAACTAGACTATAGGTCATCAGATACGGGGCAGGTTCTTTTTCCATGAGTCATGACTTGCCTCTAAGGATCAGAACAAAGGATTGCTTTTAAAATTTAACTTTTTCTCTTCACTTGGAGCTCCATTGTTTAGAATTCTGAAAATAGCCTTTCTGTCGTGTGACCGTGTGTGTGAGTTACTCACTTTTGTGTAGTTTGGATAATCAACTGCATCTTCCAAATGGTGATTCTGAATGGAATTCTGGTGATGTTGATAAACTGTTCAAATATCTTTTTAAAGTTTGCATCAAAGAAAGTTTTATGGACGTGTTTGGCCTAACTGTCTTTTCTTGCCTTTTAAAAAATAGCATGGCATAACGGTAAATAATTTAAGCAGGAATTTTTTTTTTTAGTCAGATTTCCTCCTGTACCAGTGTTAAGGAATAATTTTAGCAGTGTATAGTTTCAGTGTGATAAAAGGGAGGAAAATGATGCATTTCCTCTGGGCTCAAATTATAACGTAGACATAAGTCAGGATCTAAGAATATCTGCTTTGGAATACATAATAGGATTAAATTTAAGCACAGATATTCCCAGAAGTAGATTTTTTTCATGTAATGATTTAGTCTTAAGTTGGGACTTTGTTTTCTTGCCTTAATTTCCATAATACAAAGGTTATTTTTCTGTTTATTTCTTGAATTACATTTTTGACTATATATGTACATGAGTAATAATAGCATTCTCATTGTAAAAAAGTCAAAAAATTCAGATAAAATAAAATGTATTTTCTTACCTCCAATATCCTTGTATTTTCTTATCGCCAATATCTTTCTTTCCCAGGAAATCATGAGTTTGCTGTGTCATGAGTTTACCTCCCAGTGGTAGTCCCCAAATCCCATTCTTCACCCATACCTGCCGCCTTTGAGGTGTGAATTCTCATAGGCAGCTCTCTTCTTTTGTAAAAGTCTGTTCTTACATTATGATTCTTGTTTCAGTCAGTTCTATATGTCATTCATCTTTCACTGATTTCTTGATGTTTCTGATCAAGGGCCCTACATGTTCCATTGCTTGGAAGAGAAAGTGGCAAAAAAGGAACACAGACTTGGATGATTACAAAAGCAAGTTTTGAATTTAGAATGAAAGTAAATATATCATTGATTACATCTTCTCTTTAAGTTGTACAATGAATTTAATTTTTATCTAACCCAAAGATTATGCATCATTAGAGTTTAATTAATGTCTTGATTTTATGGCAGTTTCCAAGTGTGGCACAATTTAGCATAGATGAAGGACTCTGGTTTATTCTGGGTGTCTGGATAAGTTCTTAAATCTCTGAATGATTTTCAGGACGTAGCAAATAGGAAGCTTTTTTTTTTTTTTTTTTTTGCAGATGGATTTTTTTTTATTTTATTTTATTTTATTTTTTCTGTCTCAGGTGTACATGAGTTCCCAATCTTGAACGCCCCCCCCCCACCTCTCACCTCATATCAACTCTGCTTTTGATAGTTCATTTCTGGTACAGTTTTCAGAGTTCGGCATGTTTCGGCATGATNTTTTTTTTTTTTTTTTTTTTGCAGATGGATTTTTTTTTATTTTATTTTATTTTATTTTTTCTGTCTCAGGTGTACATGAGTTCCCAATCTTGAACGCCCCCCCCCACCTCTCACCTCATATCAACTCTGCTTTTGATAGTTCATTTCTGGTACAGTTTTCAGAGTTCGGCATGTTTCGGCATGATTAAAAGGTGAACATCAGGTAGTCCTTACCTTGATCTGCCTTTCCACTTTAGAAGATTCTGAAAATGAATTAACAATGATTTGAGCATTTGATACACTGGACAATCAATAGCGTTTTAGAAAACTGTTTTCCTTCTACTTTTTAAATGTTTCTATTCTGTTTTCTCTAGATTTTTCAGTATATGTTCAGAAGTAGTTTGGTTTGAATTAGCGTATGTTTAAGGAATTCTAAGATGATAATTATCAGGAAATTAAATAATATAAGAATACATTTGAGACAGGATAGGTCTCGTATTGTTGTAGTGGGGGAAATGCCAGGACCCATCCTAACATTTTAAAATTAGTAATGTATTTTAAGTACTTGAATATTCTCTTTCATCTCAGACAATAGCTTGCTCTTAAATCAGAAAACAAAAGCCAGCTGCCAGAGTGAAGGAAGTGCTTTAGGAACTAAGAGAGGAGGTGAAATAGACTGTTCTCAGGCTGTGATTCCGGGGGTTGTTTCAGCAAGTCACAGTGCTCCCCTTGCCGACTTTTTCCTTAAGTTTCTACTTCTTTCTTTATTAGGCAGCGTTCACTAATGCTTTTCCCCCAGGACAGCTGGCGTCCACCCCTTTGGCTTTCTGGCCCTCCCTTCCTCCCGTCTCCTTCCGTCTCTCTCTCTCCTTCCTCCCCGCCCACATGTCTTTCATTCTTTCTCTTTCCTTCTTTCTCTTTCCTTCCTTCCGCCCTCCTTCCTTCCTTCCCTACCTCCTGTGGTTTTACAGACCAGCTCTACTACTAGGTTCTTTTGGAGCTTGGACAGTAACTTAACTTTTCACTTTCAGCCTCCTGATCTATAAAATGCTGATGCTACTTTTCTATGTCAGAAATTTCTTGTGATAATGATTGAGCCACAGTAAGTGAGAAAGCCCACTATGCATTAAGTACCTGCTGCTGCTGCTAAGTCGCTTCAGTCGTGTCTGACTCTGTGCAATCCCATAGACGGCAGCTCACCAGGCTCCTCCGTCCCTGGGATTCTCCAGGCAAGAACACTGGAGTGGGTTGCCATTTCCTTCTCCAATGCATGAAAGTGAAAAGCGAAAGGGAAGTCGCTCAGTCGTGTCCAACTCTTAGTGACCCCATGGACTGCAGCCCACCAGGCTTCTTTGCCCATGGGATTTTCCAGGCAAGAGTACTGGAGTGGGGTGCCATTGCCTTCTCTGACTAGTACTCAGTAAATATTATTTTTCCTTTTCCTTTCTCTCTCTTATTATTATTTTTTTTAACTCTACTCTGTGATTTTCTCCCCCTCATCTCAGATTTAGTTCCAAATCTTTAAAAAAATGTTATGGAGAAGAAGAGGTATGAAACCATGAACAGAAGGAAAAGAATAGCACCAGCCACTGAGAATTGACGCTAACACACCAATTTAAGCCCTTCATTTGCATAAATTCGTTTTATCATTGTCTATGTTATACTGAAGGAAGCAAGATCTTAGAGAGGGTAAGCCAGTACTTAGTGGAGTCAAATGTGGCATTTTGGTTTCAGACCCTCCAGTCTCGGTGCAGCTGAGCTCGGGTAGCACTGATATCTCCGTAATGTGCTCACGCTCTCCTCATCAGGCCTTACCTGCTTCTCTTGACAGTCATGCCACTGATCTGCACTGGCCTCAAAATCCAACTTCTTTCCTACCTCAGAGCTTTTGTATATATTTGATTCTCACCACAAATTTTCCAGATCTTTGCAGCTCAGCAAAATATTATTTTCCCACAAAACCTTCTGTGATCACTCTCTTCAAAGCAATAGAGTCTTTTCCCACCAACCACTCTTGTGTTTCCATGGTTTGCTTTATTCAGAATACTTATCGCACTAAGATATTATCGTCTGTATTTACTAGATTTTTTTCCTTGTCTTCTGTCCACCGTCTGAAGGAGGGTGTTACAGAGTTTGGACATTGCTTTCTTGCTTCCTGATTTCTTTTCAGTGCCAAGTATTATCCCTGACATATAATAAATGTCTGCTGCTCCTGCTAAGTCGTGTCCAACTCTGTGCGACTCCATAGATGGCAGCCCACCAGTCTCCTCTGTCCCTGGGACTCTCCAGGCAAGAACACTGGAGTGGGTTGCCATTTCCTTCTCCAAATAAATGTCTACTATGAATGAAAACCTGAGAGGCTTGTATTTTACACTGTAGTGATGATTTGTCCTAGACTTAAAGCATTTAAGGAGAATTTACTCTTAAAAATATGGGGTCATTTATATGTATCACAACTTTGCCATAATTAATAACTAGAGATGTCCTCAGTTCTGTCTTTCTTGTGGGCCTTTTAAAGAGAAGCTGATGAACAGTGTCAATAGACACCTTACAGCCACTTATAGAAGTAGATTTTCTTCCAGGGTTAATTTTTGGCACAGAGTCGGCTAATGACATTTTAAAATGCTATCTACATTGATGTAACTTGGAAACTGGGTCAATGACAGCCTGTGGTAGAGTGGAACCTAAGTAAAAGAATGAACCCCACAACGTATAGTCTTTTGTTCATACCAAACCTTCATACTCATATGGATGCCTCAAAAATTATCCTTCATTTTTGAGAATAGTACTAAAGGTTAGGCTAGAGATTGAAGAGACTGAAGGCAAAAGGGGAATGGGGCAGCAGAGGATGAGACAGTTAGATAGCATCACTGACTCAATGGACATGAATTTGGAAACACTCCTGGAGATAGTGGAGAACAGAGGAGCCTGGTGTACTGCAGTCCATGGGGCTGCACAGAGCCAGGCACAACTTAGAGACAAAGCAACTAAATTTTTAGAGACACAATGTAGAGAACAGAAGTGTGGACACGGCAAGGTGAGAGCGTGGGTGAACTGAGAGACTGAGACTGACGCATGTTCTCGGCCAGGTGTGGAACAATATATAGTTGGTGGGAACCTACTGTAGAGGGCAAGAAGCTCAGCTCAGTGCTCTGTGATGACCTGGATGGTTGGGATCGGGGGTTTGGGGAGGGAGGCTCACGAGGGAGGAGATATATGGATACATACAGCTGATTGACTTTGTTGTACAGCAGAAACTAATACAATATTTAAAGCAACCATGCCCCAGGTGCGGAGAAGGCAATGGCACCCCACTCCAGTACTCTTGCCTGGAAAATCCCGTGGACGGAGGAGCCTGGAAGGCTGAAGTCCATGGGGTCACTAAGAGTCAGACACGACTGAGTGACTTCACTCTCACTTTTCACTTTCATGCATTGGAGAAGGAAATGGCAACCCACTCCAGTGTTCTTGCCTGGAGAATCCCAGGGACAGAGGCGCCTGGTGGGCTGCCGTCTATGGGGTCACACAGAGTCGGACACAACTGAAGTGACTTAGCAGCAGCAACAGCAGCAGCATACCCCAGGTGGAAAAAGAACAGTGCCTGGCACAAAACAAAAGGTACATAAATGTTAGCTCTTAAAAAAAAAATGCTAGCCTGTACGAGATCTCTGTGTACTTGGTCTGAACTATTTTGAAGATATTAGAGGCCTGCTTAACATAAGATTGTAAAGGACCTCTGTTTCCAGAGATATTATATATATGTAATATATTTGTCTCTGAGGCATCTGATACCTAATTATACATTAGATGTGCTAAGGAATGTAATTGCTTGGAAAAAGGAACGGTCCTCAAAAGTTTTATTTAAGCTCATGCATTTTATGTAGAAAAAACATTTAATTTTGGAAGCAAATAGAAAATCTACATATTACTTGGTATATTCCTTCTGCTCACATGTAGCAAAACATTTTAATTTATGAAATGCATTATCAGATATTTGAAATACCCATATATTTGTTACTGAACTTAAAAATGATATGTAAGGATTAATGTAAATACTGTCTGTCCAAAAGTAATTTTGGACAGTAATTTAGAAGATAATATTTTGAATACAGTTCTGGCAACAGTTACTAAATATGTTTTGAGGAGAAATTACTATCCAAATTATCCATCTTATCCTTGGCCTTTTCTGAAAAGCAAGGCAATTTTTTTTTTTTTTTTTGCCCATTTTGGAAGGCTGCTCACAGCAGTAACAAGCCAGTTAATTATAAATGATTCAACCATGCACTTTACCATAAAATGGATTGGTTGTGACTGCTGGATTATACTTTTAGATGATTTTATGAAGATCCAAGCATTACTTTGACTTCCTGATGATTACAATGATTGTCTGTGCGTGCCTATTCAGTCACTAAGTTGTGTCCAACTCTTTGTGACCCCATGGACTGTAGCCTGCAAGGCTCGTCTGTCCGTGGGATTTTTCAGGCAAGAATACTTGAGTGGGCTGCTGTTTCCTTCTCCAGGGGATCTTCCTGACAGAAGGATCAAACCCATGTCTCCTGCATTGGCAGGCAAATTCCTTACCACTGAGCCACCCTGGGAAGCCCAATTATCTGTATGAATGATCAAAAAACCCAGTAAGATTAATAAGATATTTTTCCTAGTAAACAAACTATGTTTGAATGAATAAAATTAAATAAGGCATGGAAAATATCTAGGCTTCCTATGAATTTTTAAAATTAGTTAATAAATAGTAAACAGGTGAGAAGATCATTAACTACAGACATTTAGTCTTATTTCTTAGGGAGTGTTTCTCTTTAATCACTACATTCATTTTTTTCATCTAGGGCATTATATTTTTCACAAACATGTAAGTTCTGTCTGCAGAAAAGAAAAAAGAAAAAAAAAGTGATAGTGACTGTCGTGTGTGTGTGTCTGTGTGTGTGTGTGTGTTTCCCCTTGGTCACTAATTTTCTTTTGAGAAGATCATGAAGTCTATAACAAAAATCTATTCTTATAGTAAGCTAAATGCTAAGAATTGGATTGTTCATTTTATAGGTTATTTCATTTAACTTTCAAAATAATTGTATGAAACAGATTCATTTTTTTCACTCCACAAATGTTTATTGAACTACTAATAATTATGAACTCTTTTGAGACTTTGGGGCACATGGTAAAATAAGGTTGCCAAAGGCCCCTGCCCTTATAGAAATGACGTTCTGAAGGGAAGAAACATCCAGAAGGAGGATAGTTAGGACATATGACCGTGTAACAGTGACCAATGCAGTTATGCTTTACTGCATCACAAGCTGTCTCAAAATTTAGTGACTTAGGACAACTCTTCATTTAGGCTCATTTTCAGCTGGTTGCTGTGTGGCTAGGCTTAGCTGCTGGCTCTGCTGATCGAGGCTGCGTTAAGTTGATCTCAGCTGGAGCAACTTCCAGAAGTGCTCTCAGCTTCCAGATCAGCTGGAGACTGGCCAACAGTATCTTCAACCGAAACGGTTCATGTGTGCTTCTGATGGTCTCTCCTGTAGATTTTTCAGATAATGTTGATTAAAGGGGTTTCAGCTGCAGCAGAGATCCTTGGGAAAAACAACGTTCTTGCCTCGATTTCATTCTTCTGACTGTATGCTGAATAAAAGTGATCAGATTATCCACAAATCTTCCTGTTTCATTTGTCAGGGTTGAAAACTCATGAGAAAAATAAGACTCATTCTGCTGAGGGAGTGGTAGAAGTAAACTTTTGAAATCTACCCTTGTGCCAAGATGTATATTTGTTGAACTTCAAACCAGTTATGTGATTCTCATTTAGAGAAAAACTATTTTACTATGACCACTGTAATGAGTAAAGTCTATAATAACATGGACTTACGTGATATTCCTGGTAAGGATTAAAAAATAATTTGGGGGAAAATACAGATATTGCTTTTTTATAGTATTCTCCTACATATTTCCCTTACACTTGTCTCAGTGAGATGCTTTCTCATCCTATCCACCTGGCCTGTCAAACACTAATGCAATATTAAAAAACACAACATTGAGTAGGAGTTACATTGGGAGAAGTCAAAGAACTATGCAATTTTTATTATCATAAGGAAACAAGAAAGATATACAGATATCCTTAGAGATACTGCAGATTTGCTTCCAGACCACCACAATAAAGCAAATTCAAAATAAAGTGAATCACACAAAAATTTTGGTTTCCCAGTGCATGTTAAAGTTATGCTTAGACTACACTGTGGTCTATTAAGTATGCAATATCATTATATCCAAAAAACAATCTACATAACTTAATTTTAAAATATTCTTGGCCAAAATATGATAACTGTCTTCCTGAGCTTTCAGTGAGTCATAATTATTTTGCAATGGTAACATCAGAAATCACTGATCACAAATCATCATAACAAATATAATCAAAATGAAAAATTTAGAATAATGGTGAGAATGACCAAAGTGCAGCACAGAGACATAAGGTGAACAAATGCTGTTGAAAGATAATACTGATATAAATTGCTTGACAGAAGGCCATCACAAACTTTCAATGTGTAAAAAGGCAGTAAATTGAGATACAAGGAGGTATACCCGTACAGAATCAGCGCCAGACCCTTCATATCAGATGTTCAGTGAAGAGAAGGTTCAGAAGATCATCATATAGGGAAGAATCATATATACACTCTAGAAAATTTAGAGTTATTTTGGTCCTTATTTTACAGTATTTTAAAATAAAATATTTTATTGTGTGGAAATGCTATAATGTAGAAAATACTATAATGTTACATTGGAATTAGAAGTATCAATATTCACTCACGTACAACAAAATTACTTCTTTGTTCTGTCGAATAATCATCGTATTCCAGCAGCAGCAGCATGCCTAGCACCCAGATCATGGTTTCTCATATTAGCCACTTGGAAATCTTCCATTGTGAAATGTCTGCTCAAATCTTTTCCCTCTTTTTATTAGATTGTCCCTGTTTCTTGTGATGGAGTTTAAGGACTTCTTTTTGTATTCTAGGTAAGGGTTCATTATCACATTCATGTTTGGGGAATTAATAATTCTTAATTATGATGAAGTCCAATGCACTTTTTAAAAATTTTATTTGTTGTTCAGGTGCTAAGTAATTTTATTTGTTTGTTCAGGTCCGACTCTTTGAGACCCCATGAACTTCAGCACCCAGGCTTCCCTGTCCTTCACAATCTCCAGAAGCTTGCTCAAACTCATGTCCATCGAGCCAGTGATACAATCCAACAGTTTCATACTCTGTTGCCCTCTTCTCCTCTTGCCCTCCATCTTTCCCAGAATCAGAGTCTTTTCCAGTGAGCTGGCTCTTCACATAAGGTGGTCAAAGTATTGGAGCTTCAGCTTCAGCATCACTCCTACAATGAATATTCAGGGTTGATTTCCTTTAAGATTGACTGCTTTGACCTCCTTGCTGTCCAAGTAACTCTCAAGAGTCCTCTCCAGCACCACAGTTCAAAAGCATTAGTTCTTTGGCATTCAGACTTCTTTGTGGTTTAACACTCACATTTGTACATGACTTCTGGGAAAACCATGGTTTTGACTATATGAACCCTTATCAGCAAAATGTCTCTGCTTTTTAATTTGCTGACTAGGTTTGTCCTAGCTTTTCTTACAAGGAGCCAGTGTCTTTTAATTTTGTGGCTACAGTCACCACCACAATGGTTTTGGAACTCAAGAAAATAAAATTTGTCACTACCTCCACTTTTTCCCCTTCTATTTGCCATAAAGTAATGGGACCGGATGCCATGATCTTAGTTTTCTGAATGCTGAATTTTAAGCCAGCCTTTTCACTTTCTTCTTGCATCCTCATCAAGAGGCTCTTGATTCCAAGAGCCAGATATGCTGGAGCAGTATATCCTGTGGCAACTGCTGATTTTCCAAATTGGCTGGCATATTAGCAGTCTTGATTCCAGCTTGTGATTCATCCAGCCTGGCATTTTGCATGATGTACTCTGCATATAAGTTAAATAAGCAGGATGACAATATACAGGCCTGGTGTACTCTTTTCCCAGTTTTGAACCAGTTCATTGTTCTTTGTCTATTTCTAACTGTTGCTTCTCGAGCTGCGTACAGTTTCTCAGGAGACAGGTAAGGTCTGGTATCAACATCTTTTAAAGAATTTTCCATAGTTTGTTGTGATCCACACAGTCAAAGGCTTTGGCATAGTCAATGAAGCAGAAGTAGATATTTTTTCTTGGATTCCTTCACATTTTCTATGACTGATGAATGTTGGCCATTTTATTTCTGGTTTCACTGCCTTTCTAAACCCAGCTTATATATCTGGAAGTTCTTGGTTCATTACTGCTGATGTCTAGCTTGGACGATTTTGACCATTACCTTGCTCAATGTGAAGTAAGTGCAGTTGTACCATAGTTTGAACATTCTTTGCCATTGCCTTTCTTTGAAATTGGAATGATAACTGGCCTTTTCCAGTCCTGTGGCCACTGCTGATTTTCCAAATATTCTGACGTATTAAGTGCAGCACTTTAACAGCATCATCTTTTAGGATTTGAGATAGATCACCTTAGATGCCATCACCTCCAATAGCTTTGTTTCTTGTAATGCTTCCTAAGGCCTACCTGACTTCATACTCCAGGATATCTGGCTTCTGGCCTGTGACCACACTATCATGGCTTTCTGGGTCATTAAGACCTATTTTGTACAGTTTTTCTGTGTATTCTTGCCACCTCTTCTTAATCTCTTCTGTTCCTTTTAGGTCCATACCATTTCTGTCCTTTATCATGTCCATTCTTGCATGAACTGTTCCTTTCATATCTCCAGTTTTGCTGAGGAGATCTCTAGTCTTTCCCATTCTATTGTTTTTCTCTAATTCTTGCCATTGTTCATTTTAAAAGGCCTTCTTATCACTCCTTGCTATTCTCTGAAACTGCATTCAGTTGAGTATATCTTTCCCTTTCTCACTTGCCTTTCGCAGCTCTTCTTTTCGCAGCTGTTTGTAAAGCCTCTTCAGATAACCACTTTGCCTTCTGGCATTTCTTTTTCTTTGGCTTTATTTTGATCACTGCCTGTTGTATAGTGTTATGAACTTTAGGCCATAGTTCTTCATGCACTCCGTCTATCAGATGTAATCCCTTACATCTTTTTGTCACCTCCACTATATAATCATAGGGATTTGCTTTAGGTCCTACCTGAATGGTCTAGTGGTGTTCCCTACTTTCTTCAATTTAAGTGTGAATTTGGCAATAAGGAGTTCATGATCTGAGCCACAGTCAGCTCCCAGTCTTGTTTTTGCTGACTGTATAGAGCTTCTCCATCTTCGGCCGCAAAGAATATAATCAATTTGATTTCAGTGTTGACCATCTGGTGATGTCCATGTGTAGAGGCTTCTCTTGTGTTGTTGGAAGAGGGTGTTTGCTATGACCAGTGCATTCTCTTGGCAAAACTCTGTTAGCCTTTGCCCTGCTTCATTCTGTACTCCAAGGCTGAACTTGCCTGGTTACTCCCTGTATTTCTTGACTTCCTACTTTTGCATTCCAACCCCCTCTGATGAAAAAGACATTTTTAAGGTGTTAGTTCTAGAAGGTCTTGTAGGTCTTCACAGAACTGATCAACATCAGCTTCTTCAGCTTTCATGGTGTGAGTTCTCGAGGCAAGAATACCGGAGTGGTTTGCCATTTCCTCCTCCAGAGGACTGCATTTTGTCAGAACTCTCCACCATGACCCATCCATCTTGGGTAGCCCTGCATGGCATGCCTCATAATTTCACTGAGTTATGCAAGCCCCTTTGCCATGACAAGGCTGTAATCCATGAAGGGTGTCCTTTTATAGTTATTGCCTTTCTGTATTCTGTACAAAATTCTTTGCCTACCAGTAGGTTACAGATATTCTTCTTATATTTTCTTCTAAAAGCTTTATAGTTTTTCTTTCATGTACAAGTCTAAACTCTATCTAAAATAAATTTTGAATGTACTTCTTTTATTAAATACTACAAAATGCTTAATCAAAAACCTAATAAATTCATATAATCTTGTATTCTTGGTATGTGTTCCAACGTCTGTCCTTTAAAGTCTACTGTATTAAAGTATTTCAAAGAATATATACAACTATCCTATACTTATAATAACAATAATTATATAAATTTGCTGTGTTTAAACAAATAAAAATGCACATAAAATAAACATTTGTGGAGATTTTAATGTGATTCACAAAGATTTTCTCTTTACTGATATTTTTTCATTAATTCTCTCGACAAATATGTGGTAAATCATTATTATATGCTTAGCATTGTTTTACATGCTAAAGACACGTGAAAAATCAGGCAGAAAATGTTCCTGCTCCCCTTAGTTTACAGTTAAGTTCAGTTAGTTCAGTTCAGTCACTCAGTCACGGCCAACTCTTTGCAACCCCATGAACTGCAGCACACCAGGCCTCCCTGTCCATCACCAGCTCCCAGAGTCCACTAAAACCCATGTCCATCGAGTCAGTGTTGCCATCCAATGATCTCATCCTCTGTTGTCCCCTTCTCCTCATGCCCTCAATCTTTCCCAGCACCAGGGTCTTTTGAAATGAGTCAGCTCTTCACATCAGGTGGCCAAAGTATTGGAGTTTCAGCTTCAACATCAGTCCTTCCAATGAACACCCAAGACAGATCTTTACGATGAGACTGGTTGGATCTCCTTGCAGTCCAAGGGACTCTCGAAAGTCTTCTCCAACACCACTGTTCAAAAGCATCAGTTCTTCAGTGCTCACCTTCCTTGATAGTCCAACTGTCACATCCATATATGACCACTGGAAAAATCATAGCTTTGACTAGAAGGACATTTGTTGGCAAAGTAATGTCTCTGCTTTTTAATATGCTATCTAGGTTGGTCATAACTTTCCTTCCAAGGAGTAAATGTCTTTTAATTTCATGGCTGCAGTCACGATCTGCAGTGATTTTGGAGCCCTAGAAAAATAAAGTCAGCCACTGTTTCCGCTGTTTCCCNTCTTCAGCATTACTGGTTGGGGCATAGACTTGGATTACCGTCATATTGAATGGTTTGCCTTGGAAATGAACAGAGATCATTCTATTGTTTTTGAGTTTGCATCCAAATAGTGCATTTTGGACTTTTTTATTGACTATGATGGCTACTCCATTTTGTCTAAGTGATTCCTGCCCATCGTAGTAGATATAATGGTCATCTGAGTTAAAATCACCCCTTCCAATCCATCTTAGTTCACTGATTCCTAGAATGTCGATGTTCACTCTTGCCATCTCCTGTTTGACCACTTCGAATTGCCTTGATTCATGGACCTAACACTTCAGGTCCATGCAATATTGCTCTTTACAGCATTGGAGTTTGCTTCTGTCACCATTCTTTTCACAGCTTACTGCTAGTTGGATATTAAGTGGATGACTCAGATTTTCTACTTTTTAAAAACAAGGTACTAATATTTTTTTAACAAAAATCATTACATAAAAAACTTACCAGGGAATTGCATGACAGTTGAGCTGGATCAAGTATTCCAGTACTTTTTAAAAAGTAGTTTATTCATTTAGGAAAAGGTCACTTTGATCTGAAACATCTATTAAAATCAGGCCATGAGCTATAAAGAAGCTAAGGAAAAACAAGCAGAGTCTAAGCATTTACACAGAACATGTTAGAAATTGTTCAATTTTCTTTCTTACCATACAGATTCTTCTCTCGAGTGTTCAAAAATTAAGATCTCTTAACCACCAATACAGCCAATGTTTGGGTATGGGTTCTATATACTCTTCTAGGCTTTAGGATTTAAAGACGTTTAAGATATATGAAAGACCAGCCCTTGCTGACATCTAGAGCTTTGTACGGTCCCTTGTCCCATGCGTAGTAATGGGAGCGGCACGCCAAGTCACTCAGTCAGGTCTGACTCTTTGCGACCCGATGCACTGTAGCCCGCCAGGCTCCTCTGTCCATGGGATTTTCCAGGCAAGAATACTGGAGTGGGTTGCCATGTCCTCCTCCAGAGGGATCTTTTGGACTCAAGGATTGAACCCGTGTTTTATGTCTCTTGCACTGGCAGGCGGGTTCTTTACCACTAGCCCCACCGGGGAAGCCCGAGGAGTGATGGTAGAAATGACAAAATGACAGGGATCATGGAAGTCATAGTTAGAATTCACTATGTGCACAAAGAGTTCATAGCCTTTAAGGATTGGTTTTTCTGTCAATTTAGGAAAGTAAACTTTCACCAAATCCTTTATTCCTTTATTACGTATCTCTTATTAGTGATTACAAGCCCATATGCAGGTCGGATGTTATTAATATTATTATTTTGCCTGAATCCAAGTTTTGGAGTCATTTTTACTTTTATTGCCACTGTGGACAAGTGGTTTAACCTCCCTAAGGCTTCCTCCTCTGTAACATGGAATTCATAGGGTTGACTCTAACTTGCTGGTAGAGTGATTTTGAGGCTTAAAGGAGATCATGCCTGAAATACTTTACAGCAGGGCCAGGAGCATCGCAAGCTAAAACTAACACAACATGGTAAATTAACTATACCTCAGTTTTAAAAATTCCAAGATATCCTAACCTTCAGGTCCAGACAACACATGGATACCTAGAGCTGATCCCAGGCCCTCCTCCTCTCTCTCACACACTGCCAGCTACTCTGAGAGAACTGTAACGTGGACCAACCAGACAGAGGGCATATTCCCTTCAGGGCCTGGGACAGATAATGACTTTTCCATGGCAAAGACCAACCTCTGCCAAGCCACATCACTTGGCACAATTTCCAACTCAAAATTCACTTCTTCACCGATTTGCTCAGGAACTCCCTTCTCGGCAGACAGCCTGGGAGAGACAGTGAACGTGCCTTGTACACAGCAGGGGCCTAGCAGAGGCCCTCAGTATGCTGCTAAGAAACCAAGACAAAGGGCACCCTGCAGTCAGATACAGCGTGCTCATCAAGGCCAGCTCCACTGTGCCCCTGCGAGGGCTTCTGGACGCTGCCTGCCTTCGGGGCTTGCTCTGCAGAGAAGGCCCTGCCTGCCTGCTGCACAGCCCCTCCTACACTGCGGGCATCAACCCCAGCTCCACAAGATTTTCAGGCTGAGGCAAGTGGAGTGCCCATCTGTGGTCATGTCCCTGCTGCGGTCCTAGGCTGCTCCGTGAGTCTTCTGTGGAGCTGAGCTTCCCCTACACGAGTGCTTTTTGCTTGGTAGTGGACATGCTTACAGTCTTAACAAGTATTTCCAGACAGTCTCCTTTCTAAAAGATATTAAAAAGTGCTGCAGTGTTTACCATATGCTACTATTTGCGGGACAAGTTATATATATATATATATATATATATATATATATCTCCTTTGGGTTTCTCTTACTTCTATAATGCCTGTGTTTTACCTCTTCTAAGGTTGGCACTTTCTTCTAAGGCATGAAGAATACAACTCAAAGATAAATAATCAAATATAAAAGCATATGCAATTTATAATCAATGACTTCCCTTCCTTTGTTGAATGAATCTAACATTTATCTTCTTTATTGCTGACTGCTCTCTATTTTTCATCTATATAATGACTACTACATAAAAATACTGCTGTAGAAACTAAAATTAGCAATGCTTATGCTAAAGATAGCGTAACTATGAATATATGTATATATTTAAAGTATTCCAAAAAGGAAAAATACTTGACATGAACTGTTCTGACATTTAAATCTTTTCTTACTCCTGTCAGCTCTTTCATAGTGAATGACAAAGGGAGTATTAATAGCCATACATTTTTCTGAAAATTATTCCTAACATATTTCTAACATTTTCTGATTTTCTAATATTGACAAGGCAGATGTATATGTTTACACTTTAAAAATCTTTAACTTACAGCTATATATCATATTTTATATACATATGTGACCTGATTTAGAGGAAATAAAATGTTTCTTTTTTGACCCACTGATTTGCATTGAATTTAGTTTTTCCATATCTAAGTGCATTTATCCATTGAACATTTTCAAGTTCTTGTTATTCTTTGACTAATTGCATTCTCATAGATTATAAAATTTGCAAAGTTTTGGTTAATACCAACTCTGTTGTTTGTGGTGAGTAGTTTTTCAAGTGCTGCGCTCCAGACCTTGGAGAAAATATTTTGTTCTGTGTGCATTTAGCAAAATTCTTGGACTGTTTCTTGGTGAATGTGTACAGATCCCAATCCAAGACAATATTTTTCCATTTTGTTGGTAAAGCTTAGAATACGTTCACAAAACTATTTAATTTTATTTTATTGCCATGTCTCATGTTTTCCTATTTCCTTTCTCCAAGTTATAGAAAATCCATAAACTTTGGGCATATTCAATGTCCTCTACAACTCAGTTTCAGTCAGTCGCTATACTTCCACAGTCCTGGGCAGGGCTAAACAAGAAGGAGTGTGTGACCCTCTACTGACCGACTATGTGCTGGGAAATCTTGGAACCTGAGTTGACCGTTATCTGAACAGACAAAATGAGATCCACCTTAGAGCTTAATATGAAGATCAAATTAGTTAATGGAGAAGAGGATACACTGGACACTTAACCATGAAACCCACCAATAGTAAAGGAATACTAAGAAGTAATCTTTCCAGTCTCCAATTGATGAAATGTTTCCTTCAACACACCTCCAATAATACAATGTGTCCAGACTCCTAGAACAACATCTAACTCTAACCATGGTGGTAGCTGTTCATATCAGCTATTTCTTTTATTTCTTCTTAGAGATGCTACCTTTCCCTGGGAAACATGCAATTCAAACTATGCCTTTGAAGTAAAGCTTTAGTTTTACTAAAAACTATAGCTTCTTCCTTTTCCTGGGATTCCTGGCAAGATGCTTCTGTCCAACTCCTACATGTAGTTCAATCCTATCCCCTCCTTGACATCACTTCTTCCCTCCAACTCCATTAATTTCTCTCTTATCTGAAAGGTCAGTAGACACTCTATCTGCTACATCAATATACATGAAAAATACTCCACAGACCAAATCTTAAGAATATCAGTTTTTGTCCCTTCTCTTTTCTGACCTAATGGACAACTTTTTGGATGAATATGGAGAGAAAAGAAAGTTACTTAATTTATTTTCTCATAAACTTTTAATCAAACTCTATTGGTTTATTTTCCTTTTTTCCTCATAAATTACAATGATTTAGATTGCTTATTTACAAATAATCTCTTTTTAAAAAGATATTTAATATGACAGTGTGTGGGCTCTCCTGCATTGCAGGCTGATTCTTTACCTTCTGCGCTCTCAGGAAAACCCTGATACTACCACAGACATAAAAAGTAAAAATCTCTGAAAGGAAACATGCATATTTAAAACAGACAAATGAACAAGGACTTCCCTCCTGGCTAAGACTTCACTTTCCAAGTCAGGAGGGGTAGATTTGATCCCTAATTGGGAAACTAAGATCCCACATGCCTCCTGACCAAAAAACCAAAACATAAAGCGATATTGTAACAAATTCAATAACGATTTTAAAAAGAAATAAAAAGGAATTGAGGGTTAGGATTGGGCTGATAGAATCAAGGCTTGGAGAAAGACTTCATTGTTTACATTTTTAAAATTTTGAATCCTGGGAGTATATTTTTCATTTAAATATTAAATAACAAACATTTAACATAAAATTTTAAAAGTCCAGGGGAGTCCAATATGAAACTCATTCATCAAAAAGCCTGTAAACTTGTAAGTTTGCAGGAGAGAAAACAGTGTAGCCGGTTTTGTCCCTGTTTACACCCTTGTCCATTTTTCCTACATCACACAGGATGACACTCTGCCATCTCTAAAGGGCTGGAGCTGGGACAAGGAGAGAAGGAAGGGACATGAGGCTTTACTTCAAAGGCATAGTTTTAATAGCGTATTTGGCAGAAGCGTTTGATACAAAGCATATTTCCCAGTCGAGCTGCACTGCAGTCAGGTCCTGCCTGTGCACAGGCGGGCGCTGGGCTCTGCGTCATGCTCACTCTGAGGACCCTGGGACAGAGCAGCCCCCATCTGTTGCATCCAATCACGCTGCCAGTTACTGTAGCAGCAGGAAAGGACCCGTGACAAATCATGTCGTAGTTCTTGAAAGTGTCCACTCAGAAGTCACCCTGGCCACTCCAGTTGACATACCCTGGGTGGAGACTTGCACTTCTTCCATGTGTCCAGAAATATCAAATTGATGGCAAACAAACACACTGAGAAATATTTTCTGAGGAGTATCAAGCAAAAGCAGAAGTCCTTTTAAGTTTTCATTTAGTTGTTTCCTGAGCCCCAATATTTTGGGGATTTCGTATGAAATTCACATAACTAAAAAATAATAGGCCTGTGCCTCAGCCCCTGCTCCAGACTTTCTCCTCTGCCTCTCTTCTTATTCTCCTTCTTTTGAGTTTCTCTTATCTTTTTCTTTGACCTCACCCTAAAAACAGTTTTTCCCATAAGTCACCAGGAAAACAAAAAACAACATAAAATGATACTCTCTGGAGGGCCCCTAAAGTCTGAACTGTCCGGTATTGCCAGAACAGCATTGAGACCTGGGCAGCTCTGCTCTTTTGTAGCCTTTCTCTCCAGAAGGAGCATACAGGGTAGTTCTTACTATGAAGATGAAACTGCAAGCCCTTTCTCAAGGAGGACTGGTGGCAATTCTTTTTGCCTTATGCTTTCTTCCAGGGTCATTTCTTTTTCTTGTGTCTGTTGCCTCTTCTCTAAGTGAGGAGAAGACACTCTTGAGACTCAGTACCTTGCTCTGTGTCAACCCTCTGTGACTACGAGGGAAACATGGGCTGGGAGGTATGGAATAGATACTGATTTTAGTTATCCCACCAGAGACATTTTGAATTAATGCAGTTGGTGAATAAAATAGAAATTAAATGTTTATGTCCTTTTCCAATTAGTGGAAGAAAGAAGTAGAAAGAATAAAGAAATAGAACCTTGGTGTCTGTTTGGTGTGTTTCAGATATAAATTTAAAAAGTCTTTACAATGCCAAATTTCTCATTGCTGGGATATCAAGTGAAATGCTCTGTGAAATATATCCTGTTTTGCTAGATTTGATGGAGACAATGTTCTGAAACTGTCAAACTGCTCAGTGAGATTAACTCTTCTCCAAGAACCCATGGGAATTTTAGCATCTGAAAAAGAGAGGAGGGGAAATACAGTGGGCTCAGTTGAGAAGCAAACTTGGAGCTGGTAATTATGTCACATCTGTTTGGAGATACAAGTTGGCCTTTAAGGGAGTGAATGGGATAACAACTTAATTAAAGATGGGTTAGATTACATGCAAATTACTTGCTATTATTACTGGAGAAAGCTGTTAAAACAGACAACTGGGAAAGCACTGTTTTTCATTTTTCTTGAGGGAATAACTCGACACAGCAGGAGAATTTAACTAGCTTTTCTGGATATAAGTTTTAAGTCTGATGTGTGGATGGAGATCATCTGCATATCTGATGTTGTTGATATTTCTCCTGGCAGTCTTGATTCCAGTTAGTATTTCATCCAGCCTGGCATTTCGCATGGTGTACTCTACATGTAAGTTCAAAGAACAGGATAACAACATACAGCTTTGTCGTACCCTTTCCCAGTTTTGAACCAGTCAGTTGTTCCTTGAAGGTCTTTAACTGTTGCTTTTTGACCCACTTATGGTTTCCCAAGAGATAGGTAAGGTGGTCTGCTATGCCCATCTCTAAGAATTTTCCACAGTTTATTGTGATGCTTTCACAGAGTTAATGCTTTCACATAGTCAAAGGCTTTCACGTAATGAAGCAGATGGTTTACTGGAATTCCCTTGCTTTTTCTATGATCCAACACATATTGGCAATTTGATCTCTGGTTCCTCTGCCTTTGCTGAGTCCAGCTTGTACCTCTGGAAGTCCCCAGTTCATGTACTGCTGAAGCCTAGTTTGAAGGCTTTTTAGCATAACTTATAGCCTGTGAAATGAGCTAGTAAGATAGTTTGAATATTCTTTGTCATTGCCCTTTGGTATTGGAGTAAAAACTGACCTTTTCTAATACTGTGGTCACTGCTGAGTTTTCTAAATTTGCTGACATGTGAGTGTAGCACTTTAGCAGCATCATTTTAAATAGGATGTTATTATTGAAATATTATCTTTAAAATATCTTTAATCAGCTATTATATATGGCTATTAATATGATAAATCCTGCTCCTTAGTCAAAAATCCTTTTAGTTTCACAGGTGTCGTGGTTTCAACAATGAATTATAAGATCATGGTCATACTAGGTAGGAATTTGTTGACCTCAGTAAATCTGAGGTTACTTCATGGCTGATCTGAGAAAGCAACAACTGTCAAAATCATAGTGAGTAATACATTGCAAACCCTTTGGGATCGTGAAAATGTTAGGGAGTATGTTTTCCCACACGCTGCAATCCATAGTCAGCAATTATTAAAGGTAGAATGAGAATAGATAGTTAAATAAATATTATGATCACATTATGGAACACTATTCACCATCATTTGTGGCTATGATTATAAATTCTGACCCACAGTTGAGAACTGCATGCTTTATGTGATTGACTAATTAATGTAGATCTCATGGCCAACAAGGGGCAAAGAGTCTGAGAAGATTATCTAGGAATGTAAAAGTCATATTTTGTCACTGTGTTGAGACCCAAATAAATACATAGAGTTATATATATAGAGAGAATTGTATTTCATATGTGTCTTACGAAAATTCAGTAGGAAGCTCAGCAATTGTTTGAGCCAACAGAGTTTTCTTTTGCAGGAGAAGGGAGGAGATAAGAGGGAAGTATTTTATCACTGACTTTGTTAAGACTTGCCAGGAAAGGATGATAGTGATAATAAAAAAAAACTTGTAGTTATAGATGTTTAGAAGTTCTTTCAGATAATCCGTTCCTCAGTTATCTGCTCCTGGGGCAGACAGCTTCCTCCAATTCACCCTTGTCTATATGACTGCCTACATATTTATATTTTAGTATTTTCTTTTATTGTCTATTAAAAATTACAATTAATTGACTACCAAAGTTTTGCACTTTTTCAGTAGTAGCAATTCAGTGTTTAAACTTCATTGGTTATTGCTAACGTTTGGGATCTTCATGCTGTATTGTAGCAGAAACATCATATGAATCCTCTGCCTGGGCCTGGGTAGACAACGACAATGGTACCTTGCTTCAGAGTACCTCCAAACACTTATTACAAGAACAAGCACTAATCCTTGTAAGACAACTGGAAATGAAGTCATCACTTTGAGCTGAAAGCAGGGAGGTTATTGAACACATTTTCTATGTGCTTTGTAAATAAACACAAATTCAAATGAAAAACCCTTCAGTGAGGTCTAATCAAAGGCAGTTGACGGTTACCATTTTGCTTATATTCTAACAGAAAGCTAGTTAATGCTATTCATTGAACTATATTCTTTCTGCTTATAGAATATAATGAAGAAAAAATGACAGTAGCTGTAGAGTTAATTGACATTAAGTTGGTTTAGTTTTTAGACAGTGGCACCCTCTACTAAAGACATTGGCATGAGAAAAGCCGTTAAAAATATTAGATGACAGTAAAAACAAAAAAAAAGAAAAAGAAAAGTTATTTTGTCAGTATTTAGACTGTTGAGATGACTTCAGTCTAGCTTTGCTTCTGAAGACCCAGGAGTAAATGTACATTTTCAGGTGAATGCTTGGTACACCGTTGCTCCATTAAGCCACTTAAAGGCTGGTGGAGGCATGAAGAAGCATTGCCATCTGCTTTGTTGCTCATCTCTTTGGTTATATTTCTGCTTTCTTTTGAGGAACTACATTAGGGAACACTTACTCACCATCATTTCTGGCAGTGACTATAATTTTATGATCCACAGTGCAGGACTGAATAATATTTAACTAGTTGATTAATACAGATTTTGTGGATAACAAGGAACAAAGAGTCTGAGAAGATTTTTTCAGTATGTAGAAGTCATCATTTTGTCTACTATGTCTGAGCCCTAAAGATTTGGTGATATCAGAGGGAGTTTAGTGTCGAGTATGATGAGGATCTTGTTTGTTCTAGTAACCAAATGACTTCAGAACTGGGACAGGTTGCTTCCAAGTGAGAAATTTTCGCTAGCCAAAATGAATCCTCTATATTCATAACAAAATTAACTGTCTGAATTGTATTTTGGGGGATAATACCGATCTTTTTTAATCTGTAATTTTCAAATTTACTCTTCTCACAGAAGAAGCGAATTAATTCTTAATTACTGTTCTGCAGAAGTTAATTAAACCTCAGCTGGACTACTTCTAAAGGAGAGGATTTTTACCATGTTTGCACCTAAAGTTTTTTAGATAGAACAACCATTATTTTAAGTAGAAGCAGAAAAAATGTTTTGTATTCTAAAATTTCAGTCCATATGACTTAAATTTTATTGGATTTGTGGTTAAGTGATTGATTATTTTGGACTTAAAGTTCTAATCACAAAACTATAAAGTGTGCAATCACCAATTTTAAAATATTTCTTATTCATTGAGATAGTGTGAGCATTTACAGAAAACATGTAAATAAACTATAAACAAGTGACTTGTTTCATAACAAAAATCACAATTTAGACATGCGTGACATAGTTTCAGTTTGTTGTTTATTCAGTTGCCGAGTCATGTCCAACTCTTTGCTACTCCATGGACTGCAGCCGGGCCTCCCTGTCCTTCACCATCTCTCAGAATATGCCAAGTTCATATCCATTACATGGGTGATGCAAGCCAACGATCTCACCCTCTGTGGCCTTCTTCTTCTGCCTTCAATCTCCCAGCATCAGGGTCTTTTTAAGTTGTTTTAATCATTTCATAGAAGTTAATATTACTAAATAATTTCTTCGCTGTGGTTGTGTTTTGGGGAAAGTATTGAAGCTGTGTAAATATAAACCTACTACAACTTCTCCAAAATATTCTTTAAATGAATTGTTGTAGATTTTTGAAGAATTTATATCAACTTTTCTCCCCTTTTTTATTTTGTGGCTTCTTTCTTTAAATGTTGAAACAGAAGGGTTCAATGTATAAATCTGACATAAACAAGTCCATATGTCACAGCTATGGTTTTTCCAGTGGTCATGTATAGATGTGAAAGTTGGACCATAAAGAAGGCTGAGCACTGAAGAATTGATGCTTTCGAACTGTGGTGTTGGAGAAGACTCTTGAGAGTCCCTTGGACTGCAAGGAGATCCAACCAGTCAATCCTAAAGGAAATTGACCCCGAATATTCATTGGAAAAACTGATGCTGAAACTGAAGCTCCAATACTTTGGCCACCTGATGNCGCTGTGGTTGTGTTTTGGGGAAAGTATTGAAGCTGTGTAAATATAAACCTACTACAACTTCTCCAAAATATTCTTTAAATGAATTGTTGTAGATTTTTGAAGAATTTATATCAACTTTTCTCCCCTTTTTTATTTTGTGGCTTCTTTCTTTAAATGTTGAAACAGAAGGGTTCAATGTATAAATCTGACATAAACAAGTCCATATGTCACAGCTATGGTTTTTCCAGTGGTCATGTATAGATGTGAAAGTTGGACCATAAAGAAGGCTGAGCACTGAAGAATTGATGCTTTCGAACTGTGGTGTTGGAGAAGACTCTTGAGAGTCCCTTGGACTGCAAGGAGATCCAACCAGTCAATCCTAAAGGAAATTGACCCCGAATATTCATTGGAAAAACTGATGCTGAAACTGAAGCTCCAATACTTTGGCCACCTGATGAGAAGAGCCAAATCATTGGAAAACACCCTGATGCTGGGAAATGTTTAAGTCAGGAAGAGAAGGGGATGACAGAGGACAACACGGTCGGATGGCATCACTAACTCCAGGGACATGAGTTTGAGCAAGCTCCGGGAGATGGTGAAGGACATAGAAGCCTGGCGTGCTGCAGTGCGTGAGGTCACAGAGCCAAACACAACTGAGTGACCGAAATGAACTGAACTGTATTATTCTATGTATGTGATGGACAAGAACAGGCAAAATTAATCAAAGAGAAGAGACCAGAGGTATTTCTTCATCTAAGAGAAAGTCACATGAGCTATGGATGCGGACAAGTTTCTTAAGCCATGAACTCTAGTAGAGTCTCTGGCAGTAATGAAGGGCATACACGTATACTCACTCATTTACTGCAGGAAAAGTAATCTATTAAATGACAATAGAGTACAGAATGCATTTCCTGTTAAGTTTCAGTAAGACAAAGTACATTTTATAAATATAAACAGTTATCTTTGTTTTAATGCACCAAGTGTGTTAGAATATCCTGAATAATTCAAAATGTTTGAATTGAACTATACTTACAGCAAGTGCTGAAAACAAGAGTTATATCCCCATTAAAGTCTTGTAAAAATTCTATTCCCTCTACTGCTAGTTGCTGTCATTAAATAGCATAGTGTTTCCTAGAACTTACGGGGTGAGGATAGGGCCAAATTAATAGTTTCAGATGAATGTAAAGGACACAAGAGGTGAAGAAGCAAAATCATTTAAAATTTTGTTATTAAAAAGAAAGATAAAAATAAGAAATCCTATCCCTAAGCAATATTGTGCCTATTTTCCCATAATGTTGTTTCTGCCCTAACAAAGAAAACTATAGTTAAATATTAAAAGAGTAAATTTTAGTTTATTCATGATATAGCCCATATAGTATGGATAAATGAATATTCCTATAATATTATATTTTGCTTCAGATGTAAAGAAATTCTTTAGAAAGGAAACACAGAGCTCAGCTTCTCAAACTGTAATATTCATACAAATCACTTGAATATCTAGTTAAAACTGAGATTATTCTACAGTCCTGCAGGGATGGGCTGAAGTGCTGGGTTCCTAACAATTCCCAGGTGATGATAAAACTGCTGCATAGACCACACTGTTACTATTGACTTTGATTCAATTATGTAGAAATAAACCCTGGATTTTACCATGTAATTTTGGACATTAGATTTTAATACGTTTTTGTGCTCAGGAGCTATGTTTACAGCAGTTTTGCATATTTTAATGTGCAAATGAATCTTGCTGTAGTCAGACTCTGGTTCTGCAATTCTGGGTTAGATCTAGAGATCACATAGCTAGGTCTTAGGTTAAAAGATATTTCAACTTACTGACATGAATTAACTTATAAAGTTAGGGATGGCGGTGAGGGAGAACCAAAGGCAAATGTTAGTCAAGACAGAGAATGCACTTGACCTTTGAATAACATGAGTTTGAACTGCTTGGGGTCCACTTATGTGTGGACTTTCTTTCAATGAATGAATAGCCACTACAGTTCCACATCCTTGGTACCTTGAATCTGTGAATGCAGAAACACAAATGAGTGGCACTATTCTCCACATTGGTCAGGAGCTAACTGTACTGCTATGTAAAAAATGGTAGGTGTTTAAATATATTCCGCCCTGGAGAAACAGTCCCACACTCTAACAGTACTACCACTTCTTTAATGTTCCTGTTTTAAGGTGATTGTAATAATAGCCCTTCAATTAAAAAACTGTTTCGGTACTAGCATCTGCTTTATTAGAGCAGAGATTTTTTTAAAGTAATAACTGTTAGCATGAAGACACCGTTAACTGTAATTGTATTTGTAATTATGACAGTAAATATACTCAGGTCGTATATAATTATTAGAAATGTTACCCTAATCATTTACCTCTCACACAACTTTTTTCCTGTCATACACTGAGTTTGTGTCAATGTTGGCCAGCTTTCAAAGGTAGCTGTTTTCCTGTGTCCCATAGAGTTATGCAAATTGAAGCATGCTCTGTCCAGAAACTTCTATCATCCCTTTAAAGTGAAGCGAAGTCGCTCAGTCGTGTCCAACTCTTTGCGACCCGTGGACTGCAGCCCACCAAGCTCCTCCGTCCCTGGGATTCTCCAGGCAAGAATACTGGAGTGGGTTGCCATTTCCTTCTCCAGGGGATCTTCCCGACCCAGAGATCGAAACCAGATCTCCCACATTGCAGGCAGACGCTTTAACCTCTGCACCACCAGGGAAGCGCTTAAATACAAGAATACAGTCTCTCAGAAAACCTCCTATAGAGACCCAGAACTTCAGATCCAAGTACTAACATCAAAGATTTCAAGGGAGGAAAGGAAGCCAGGTTGAAAGAAGGAGGGGGAGGAGGCGGGAGAGGTGGGGCAAAAGGGGTGGCCTTACAGAGGTCTCCTGCCACCTACAGATACCCAGGCGTTATGGGACTTTCCCTGGGCCTCCAGAGAAGGGAGAACTGGAACTCAGCCCTACCAGAAATCAGACCAGACCAGAACCAGAGTTCGAGTTCTCTGCCAAGAGGAGGTGATCAGTCTCCAATCCTCAGCTCAGGCTGAGGGCCCTTTGACCAGATTCTTGCATCCAGAACTGGGGAACTAGAAAACCAGGGAAGGATAGGAAGGGTTAAGGAGAGGAAAGAGAGAGGGAATGGGAGAGAGGTCAATAAAGTCTCTTCTTCCTTACCAGTCGGGGCACTCTGGCCAGTTGTCTGCATCAGGAGGAGACCAGGGACAAAAGAGTCCCAGTTGCGGCCGCTGGGTCTGGTCCATTGGCGGGCATGCTGGCCCCTGAGTACCCCGAGTGGTCAGGATGTCAGTCTCAGCAAAGAAGAATCCAACCAGAGTCGCCATTTGTTTCAGGAAGAGGGACCCCCTTCCAGGGCCCGAAACTGGGCNGGAGGAGACCAGGGACAAAAGAGTCCCAGTTGCGGCCGCTGGGTCTGGTCCATTGGCGGGCATGCTGGCCCCTGAGTACCCCGAGTGGTCAGGATGTCAGTCTCAGCAAAGAAGAATCCAACCAGAGTCGCCATTTGTTTCAGGAAGAGGGACCCCCTTCCAGGGCCCGAAACTGGGCTCTTGTCTAACACTCAGAAATGAATTGTCCGAGGAGACACATGTGCTGATGAAGCAAGAGATTTTATTGGGAAAGGGCACCCGGGTGGAGAGCAGTAGGGTAAGGGAACCCAGGAGAACTGATCACCCCTTTAAAGAGTAGTTAATTAGAACTTCCTTCCCAACTTCTACTTCCCCTAGTGTGGATCAGGTCAGTGTTTAGGGCCTCAATCAGAAATAATTTGCTGTCTAGCTGGGCATGTCTTTGGCTTTGAGGGAGGCACCATATAAAAAAATATAGAAAATGCACATAATAAGTGTTAATGTGTAAAAAACACCCCTAAGTGCAGAGGTGTAAACAACATTTATTCTCACTTCCGTCATGTGGGGTGACTGGGAAGCCATCTGCTCCTCAGGCGCCTCCTCCAAGCCTTGCCCTAGCGATGGCTGGTGCATAGAAGGGCACTTCCAGCCCTGCAGGCACACTGCAAGCCCCCTCTGCATCTGCTAGTATTATTATATTGGTCAAAGGCAGGCTCGCAGTTCAGCCCAGTGTGTAATCCCTCTGCTCCTGATGAGGTTAAACCAAGTCACATGACCAAGCCCAGATTATATGGAGCAGAGAGGTATCATCCTTTCACGGGTTTGAAGGATAATGAGTGATCCTTTCAGGACAACAATCTAACCCACCAGGGGCAATTTTCCTTTTACATGTGTAAGTACCAGTCATGTCTAAAGTCTTTGAGTCAGTTACTTTTATAATATACCAAATAGCCGTAGCTATATTTAGCCAACTTGGAATACTAGGATTGAATTGTTTCTTTAAGAATCTCAGGTTTGTATAGGCAGAAAGAAATTAAGGCCCTAACATCCATTTATGCATTATTTTTTAGTTTAATTTTCTATATTATTAATTACAAATAAGGGTTTTAAATTTCAAAACTCTGGTAACTAAAATCTCAGGCAAGATGGACGTCATAGTCAAGTCATAGTCAAGGTGGCAGGTCATTCATTCAACCAGGAAACCATTCCTCAAAGCTTTTCCACGTCCCCTTTATTATGGCCAGAGAGGAATTCAACACAGTTCCAGGCTTCACAAGTCTTACAGTTATGCATGAATGAAGAACACATTCAGCAAAAGGTGACAGGTCCTGTATACTGTGTGTAGGCCACTTCTCACAGAGTGAATTTAACCACTGAAGGGTGGAGACTGGATCCAAATCTTGAAAAGGAAGAAAAAACTCCATCAGGAGGCTAGAGGAGTTAGGCAATTTGCATAGAGAGATAGCATCACACTCCGTTCAGGAAACTGCAAGGAATGGATCAGGAGTATTTTGTTAGGACTAACAGTCCCCAGCCTTTTTGGTACCAGGGGTAGGTTTCATGGAAGACAATTTTTCCATGGACTAGGGTGGGGTGGGAAGATTGTTTCGGGATGTTTCTCATAAGGAGAATGCAGCCTAGATCCGTCGCATGCTCAATTCACCATAGGGTTCAGGCTTCTGAGAGAACCTTGTGAACCCGCTGAGCTCAGGCGGTCATGTGAGTGAGAAAGTGGCTGTAAATGCAGATGAAGCATCTCTCCCTGGCCCACTGCTCATTGCCTGCTGTGCAGCCAGGTTCCTAACAGGCCATGGACCTGTGCCGGGGGCTGGGGACCCCTGTGATACCTTCTCCCTGGCATCTTGTCCCAAGGGTGTCAGACCCTGAAGGGACCTGTGTCAAAAGCCTGGAGCCTAGGGTTGCCAGAACACGGGAAGACTTGAAACAGAGGTAGATCCTCTCAGAGGCATTGTCTGCGTTTGGAACTGAAACCATTGTCAGGCTGATGAGACCACAGGGTCACCGGTCAGAGCCATGGGGTCTGACAACCAGTGAGAGTTCACCTTTCTATGAGTGGTGTTAGTCCAGTTCAGGATGGAGAGCAGTGAAGTTAGAGGATCCAGTGACTCCTGTGTTGCCGACATAGTTTCCACAGCTCCAGTAGCACTCACATCCTTCCCTCCTCTTCCTTGGCACACACTAGGCTGCATTTCAGGCCTGCCAAGTAGTTATGGTTGTTGTCCAGTCACTATGTCGTATCTTTTTGCGATCCCATGGACTGCAGTGTGCCAGACATCCCTGCCCTTCACCATCTCCCAGAGTTTGTTCAAACTCATGCCCAGTGAGTCAGAGATGCCATCCAAACATCTCATCCTCTGTCGCCCCCTTCTCCTCCTGCCCTCAGTCTTTCCCTGCATCAGGGTTTATTAGAGAGTCAGCTATTTGCATCAGGAGGCTGAAGTATTGGAGCTTCAGCTTCAGCATCAGTCCTTCCAGTGAACACTCAGGACTGATATCCTTTCGGTTGGACTGGTTGGAATTCCTTGCAGTCCAAGGGACTCTCAAGAGTCTTCTCCAACACCACAGTTCAAAAGCATCAATTCTCAGTTCAGCTTTCTTTATGGGCAACTCTCAGATCCATACATGACTACTGGAAAAACCGTAGCTTTGACTAGATGGACCGTTGTTGGAAAATTCATGTCTCTGCTTTTAATATGTTGTCTAGGTTAGTCATAGCTTTTCTTCCAAGAAGCAAGCATCTTTTAATTTCATGGCTGTAGTCATCATCTGCAGTGATTTTGGAGCCCAAAAAAATAAAGTCTCTCACTGTTTCCATTGTTTCTCTATTTTGCCATGAAGTGATGGGACTGGATGCCACGATCTTCATTTTTTGAATGTTGTGTTTTAAGGCAACTTTTTCACTCTCCTCTTTCACTTTCATCAAGAGGCTCTTCAGTTCCTCTTTGTTTTCTGCCATAAGGGTGCTGTCATCTGCATATCTGAGGTTATTGATATTTCTCCCGCCAATCTTGATCACCTTGTCCTTTATCCAGCCTGGGATTTGACATGATGTACTCTACTTATAAGTTATATAAGCAGGGTGACAGTATACAGCTTTGAACTACTTCTTTCCCAGTTTGGAACCAGTCTGTTTTTCTATGTCCAGTTCTGACTGTTACTTCTTGTCCTTCATACAGCTTTCTCGAGAGGCAGGTCAGGTGGTCTGGTATTCCCATCTCTTTAAGAATTCTCCACAATTTTGTTGTGATCCATACCGTCAAAGGCTTTAGCGTAGTCAATGAAGCAGAAATAGATGTTTTTCTGGAATTCTCTTGCTTTGTGTATGATCCAACCAATGTTGGTAATATGGTCTCTGGTTCCTCTGCCTTGTCTAAATATAGCTTGAACATCTGGAAGTTCTCAGTTCATGTACTGTTGAAGCCTGGCTTGGAGAATTTTGAGCATTACTTTACTAGCATGTGAGATGAGTGCAATTGTATATTAGTTTGAATATTCTTTGCCATTGCCTTTCTTTGGAACTGGAATGAAAAGTGACATTTTCCAGTCCTGTGGCCATGGCTGAGTTTTCCAAATTTGCTGGCATATTGAGTGCAGCACTTTCACAACATCATTGTTTAGGATTTGAAATAGGTCAGCTAGAATTGCATCACCTCTGCTAATTTTGCTCATAGTGGTGCTCCCTATGGCCTACTGACTTCATACTCCAGGATGTCTGGCTCTGGGTTAGTGATCACACATCATGGTTAATCTCAGACTACTGCTTTATATCCCTCTCTCCTTTCCCCTTTGGTAACCATGTTTGTTTTCTATGACTGTGAGTCTGTTTTACAAATAAGTTCACCTGTATAATTTTTTTTAGATTCCACACATAAGTGATAGCACACAATATTTGCCTTTTATTTAGTATGATAATATCTGGGTTCGTTCATATTGCCGCAAATGTCATTATTTCATTCCTTTTTGTTTCTTAGTAGTATTCCATTGTGTGTGTGTGTGTGTGTGTGTGTGTGTACCACATTTTCTTTATCCATTCATCTGTCAATTAAAGGAATTATTAGAAAAACCAGTGGGGTTCCTGTATTCATTCATATAAATGAAATTTTACACTGACCTCAAATTTGACTTAAGTATTGGCTGCTTCGTTTTAATTGATGATGTCATGTTTTGTAGGTGCATGCATTTTTATCAAATGTATTCTAACATTTTCTCAGTTGTTTTTTTTTAAACTGGGGCGTTGTTTCTGTAATGTAAAACCTATTTGCAATTTCTAATATATTATACAAATTAATATCATCTTACCAGTTGGGATTAGAAAATCTCTTGGTTTATATGGTGCCCTAAGTTTCCAGGTACCTTCACCTCTAAGCCTTAGCTCTGATTTATCTTTGTATCATCCATTCCTGGGTAATGAAGAACTTTATTGTCCTCCAATATGGTAAAATTGTGTGAGCGTTGTCTTTATTCAGAGTATACTTTTGAATTCATGCTGCTCTTCCAGGATACTCAATCCATTACATTCTGTATAATTTTGTATACTGATGTCTCGGGGGCAAGAATTACATTTTAGTGAAAAATGGCCCCAGTTAGCAGTAATGTGATAAGTTGTGTTAACATTCATCCACAGTTTCAGTTTTCTAGTAAAGCTTGTAGTGACTGAGGAAAACAGTTTATTCTGAAAATCATGCCTGGTAATTACATCTGTCATTAAATTGGCCTTTGAGCCTTCATCTCTGGTACCTTGGCTTTAGCTCTTATTGAAGAGTGGAGAAGAGTAGGGCTAGTGCTAGCATCTTCTGATAATTGTTTACATTTTTACCTGGTGCTCAAGCGTTTGCAGTTCTAAAGGACTGATCTCAGATAATTGTTAAGCCATGGATGGGGATATCAGAAACAGCTGCTGCTGCTAAGTCGCTTCAGTTGTGTCCAACTCTGTGCAACCCCATAGACGGCAGCCCACCAGGCTCCCCCGTCCCTGGGATTCTCCAGGCAAGAACACTGGAGTGGGTTGCCATTCCCTTCTCCAATGCATGAAAGTGAAAAGTGAAAGTGAAGTTGCTCAATCAGAAAATGGACATAACTGTCCCTTTCTTATTGGGTTATTGAAAAGATCAAATTAGATTATGGATGTAAATTTCTTAGATAGCACCTGGTATGCAGCTCTGAGCTCCACAAATGGTGACCATTATTTTTATGAAATACTAGGTGGTAGCTCATTCCAGTCAAATTAAACATTAAGCTCTACTTTGTCTTTTAAACCTTGCATATGAGAATAAATATGTATAAATGTTTGGTTTAACTTATACGAAGTTTAAACAGAAGCACAGGATCAGTGTCAGAGGAGCAGTTGCTTCTGTGAGCCCTCGTGTAGTCCAGGAGAGGCGTAGTTTCTAAGGTGCTAAAAATATTCTTTCTTGATCTAGGCCATAGCTAGTGAATTTTATATTTGTAAAAAATTCATTGAGCTGTATACTTAAGTTCTATCCTTGTTAAAACTCATTAAAATAAAAGCAATAGATTTCTCAAAATTTTGAGGCAGTGTAAAGTACTGCAGATTTTTGCGAAGTAAAAAGTCGTGATAATACACTAACTCTTCCCCTGTTGTCTCAAATAAATATCCCAACAGCAGAAATATTCCAGCCACAGATAAAAATTAATCGCACGAAGGCATTAATTGCAACATTTCTATTTGTTTTAAGAAAATAGTATGGAAAACAATATAAGTTAATTGTCCAACAGTATAGAAAAATTACATGTTTGATGATGCATCGACTCCAGAATTATGCAGTCATCAAAAATAACTGCAAAATAGTGCTATAGCCATTTTAGAGGAAGCAGTATTTTGTAAACCTAAACATACATTGGACCTATGACCCAACAATTCCACTTCTGGATTTTTTACCCAATAGAAGTATGAGTGCACACAAAGACTTGCACATGAATGTTCATAGCAGTCTTATTCCCACAGTAGCACAAAGCTGGACACAATCCAAATATCTATCCATAGGAGGATGGATAAAGAAATTATAGTCTATTCATACCATGTGATACTATTAAGCAATTACTGTAATGCGAATAAATCGCCAAAAAATGTTAAAGAAGCCAAATATAAAAGATTAGATACTGTGCGATTCCATTTATATGAGATCCAGAAGAGGCAAAGTTAGTCTGTAGTAATAGACACTAGAACAGTGATTGCCTGTAATTAGAAAGCACGGAATTGCCTGATGATGCAGATATCTTTATCTTGTTTGGCAAGATCTGCAGCAGACATATTGTGACCTTGAGGGTCTGCCCATTAGAACTGTGAAGATGCCAGTCCTGAAATTGTTAAGCTGATAAACCAATGACAGAATCCATATACTTTCATACTTCTCATGGAAAAGAAGATAAAGTCCTATTTGTTTAATCATTGTTGCTGATAAAGGAAATGCTGCTTTGATTTGTGTCAGTGTAAAAAGGAGTTATTGATGAGAGTTGCAGGAATTCTAGAAGCCTCTAGTGGTCACTCTGGCATTATAGAATGATAGACATAGAAGGGACATTATCGTTCACAGAAAATGACATTAAAACCCAGAGAGGTTATGTTTCTTCCTTGTGGACACATATGGCCAAGATTAGATCATATAGTATTCAATTCTCAATCTCCCTAATGAGAAAAAAAGGAGATTAAAATCTGTGACAATTCCTACAGAAACTGAAAGGGTATTTCCTATATAACTCTAAAAGATCACAACAGATAAGATAAAAAAAGTTTGAGGAGATTCTGCTAAAGTTGTGATGGTTTGACAGTGAAAATAGAGCTCCACACACTAACGTCTTAATGATTTCTCATTTTGGAGCCATAGGTAGGTCCACATGTGGATATTTGCATGTCCAGTGTCTTCAATAATAGATTTTTTATCATATCTCAAGCGCACATCAGTTCAGTTCAGTTCAGTCACTCAGTTGTGTCTGACTCTTTTTGACCCCATGAACCACAGCATGCTGGGCCTCCTTGTCCATCATCAACTCCTGGAGCTTACTCAAACTCATGTCCGTTGAGTCAGTGATGCCATCCAACCATCTCATCATCCTCTGTCGTCCCCTTCTCCTCCCACCTTCAATCTTTTCCGGCATCAGGGTCTTTTCAGATGAGTCGATTCTTTCCATCAGGTGGCCAAAGTACTGGAGCTTCAGCTTCAGCATCAGTCCTTCCAATGAATGTTCAGATCTGTCTCTCCCCTGAGGAAGCTTCCAGAAGCCTCTTGCCCTTCTCCATCAGAGGGTAGACAGAATGGAAACCACAATCACAGAAAACTAACCAATCAGATCACGTGGACCACAGCCTTGTCTAACTCAGTGAAACTATGAGCCATGCCATGTGGGGCCACCCAAGACGGACGGGTCATGGTGGACAGTTCTGACAAAATGTGGTCCACTGGAGAAGGGAATGGCAAACCACTTCAGTATTCTTGTCTTGAGAATCCCATGAACAAACTCACATACTTGATATTTTTACTTTTCATCGATTTATTTTGCCTGCTTGTTCTTGTTCTATTTTAAGAAGTGTTGATAAATTTTAAATTGTGTTCTCATCAAGAAATTTATGAAAATCTGTAGTAATTTCATGATTGCATTTAATTATATCTCCATTTATCATTTTCCAAAAGACTAAAATATACACAAATGTGCACCTCTGTGTTCTTTATGGCATTATTAACAGTTTCTGGTATCTTTGAGAAAAAGATAATTTCAATTTTCTGTCCAGTTATTTTAAATATATGTTGCTCCTTCTCCAAGACACTGTGAAGAACAACACTTTCCGCACAACTTCTGACACATGCCCAGGGAACATTTGTAGGGTTTTCAGTAAGCCTGTTGCTCTTGTGATATTTTTTATAGATCAGGAAAAGTTCCACCTTTTAAGGAAGTGCCATTTCTATGGTTTTTGGCTAATCATTGACAGATTTTTTGGTTCAGCCCCTTAAGAGAGTCCTAGTGAATGAGAACTGGGTGGTTTTATTTTTATTTTTTCATGGTCTTTTCTTTTATCAGTCGTTCATATTAGTGATGTATCTTCTGCTGCTGCTGCTGCTAAGTCACTTCAGTCGTGTCTGACTCTGTGTGACCCCATGGACGGCAGCCCACCAGGCTCCCCCGTCCCCGGGATTCTCCAGGCAAGAACACTGGAGTGAGTCGCCATTTCCCTCTCCAGTGCAGGAAAGTGAAAAGTGAAAGTGAAGTCGCTCAGTCGTGTCTGACCCTCAGCGACCCCATGGACTGCAGCGCTCCAGGCTACTCCATCCATGGGATCTTCCAGGCAAGAGTACTGGAGTGGGTTGCCATTGCCTTCTCCTAGTGATGTATTACAGTCACCAAATTCAAAAGGGATAAATAAATGATGGATGATAGAAAGTCTGAGTCTCTCTCACCCCTTCTCCAGTCCATTCTGTCCTCTTCTCCAGAAATAGTATCTTCAAATAGTTCAACATCCCTTTTTGTCTACCTGAAGCTATCAGAACATACTGTTGATAGGCTATATTCCAATATAAAGTGAAATGTTTTTTACAAAAGGAAAAATGTGTAAAATGATGCAGAATACAAAGCCCACTCTTAGCTGTTTCCCATCCACCCTGTTACTTTCCCTTCAAAAAATTATCTTGATTTATCACATACTTTAAAATAATTTTAAATTTACAAGTGTATATATTTTTCATCCTATTTTATGCATATGCTGTTGACATATTATATACAATGCTGTAAATCTTTTGTCAACAGTGCCTTTGAAGTCTTCATGCACTAAGTCATAAGGCACTTGAGCGATCTTTTCTTTGGCTCCCTGGTATTTCACTGCATGGATGAACCGCAGCTGAGTCAACCAGCCCTCTAGAATAAACGACTTAGAATGTTTCCAATATTTTACTGTTACAAACAGTGCTGCAGTGAATTACCTTAGAGGCACATTACTATTATGTGTAGGGTTATTTTTGGTACTTAGTTTTATAAGAGTGTGTGCTTTGGCGATTTTAGTAGATATTAGCTTGCTCCGTGGGTCGGGAAGATCTCCTGGAGGAAGAAATGACAACCCACTCCAGTATTCTTGCCCAAGAAATCCCATGGACAGAAGAAACCGGTGGGCTCCAGTCTGTGGGTCACAAGGGTCGGACACGACTGAATGAGTGCGCACAGGTGCCATGCTCATTATAGGGCGATTCTGTGCTCTCAGAGAATGTCCCTGGCGCCTGGACACTCCCCGCGGGCCCCTCCAAACCCATCCCAACGCTCCTCCCACCCTAGGAGACAGAGGCACTGTCCTGAATGTTTATTTATGATCCCCTGTTTTTTCTTTATATTTTTACCACTTCTATATACGTGCATATTTATAAGTAGCATAGTGTAGTGTTAGTCACTCAGTCGTGTCTGACAATTTGGGACCCAATGGGACTGTAGCCCACCAGGCTTCTCTGTCCATGGAATTCTCCAGGCAGGAATACTGGACTGGTTTGCCATTCCCTTGTCCAGAATAAGTAGAGTATGTATACATATATATATAGATTCATATATATAAATATATACACACACATATATAGGTTCCTAAATAATGTATTATTTTAAAATATAGGTACCTAAATGGAACTATTGAGTATAAATTCTTCTGCAATTTGCTTCTTCCTCAGAACACTATATTTCTGAGATCATTCATATTGATCCATGTGAGAGTAGTTCTTTCATCTTTGCTTATACGATATGCCATTGTAAGAACACACTGCAGTTCATTTATTCATTCTAGTAGTAGACGTTTATGTTCCAACTAACATTTTTACTATTTCTGTATCGCATTAATCTTCTTGTCAACGTCTTCCACTGTACATGTTTTCAAAACTCTTGTAACTCCTGGAGTATAACTAGGAGTGAAATTTCTGCATTATGGACTGTGAGTATTTTCAACCCAACTATGTTATTATTAACTTCCAAACAGGTGGTCTAATTTATCTTACCATCAGGAGTGGGTGAGAGTTGTTGTGAAACCATATACTTGCTAGTACTGAAAAGTTAAGCTTTTCAGTTGAGTGAATGAAATCATATCATTTGTCAGTTATATTTTGTAAATCTCTAAATTGGATGTAGCACTTCTTAATTTCATGACTATTTTATTCTCTAATGTAAATATATGACTAGTTAATTCTTCTTGAACTGTTATTTTTTCTCAGTCTTACAAGCCTTACTGCATAGTACGTCTGTAATTCATCTCTTAATACATATAGTCTAGTTTCCATTAATATTTATGCTTTGACTCACAAACTGTTTAGAAGTGTGTTTTGTACCTGTAAAAAAGTGGGGCATTTCTTGTAATTTATTTAAATTAAATTGCATGTGGTCAGACAATATGTGCAATATGATACTAATACTTTGAAATTTGATAACATTCAGTTCAGTTCAGTTCAGTCACTCAGTCGTGTCCAACTCTTTGCGACCCCATGAAATCGCAGCACACCAGGCCTCCCTGTCCATCATCAACTCCCGGAGTTCACTCAGACTCACGCCCATCAAGTCAGCGATGCCATCCTGCCATCTCATCCTCGATCGTCCTCTTCTCCTCCTGCCCCCAATCCCTCCCAGCATCAGAGTCTTTTCCAATGAGTCAAATCCTCGCATGACGTGACCAAAGTACTAGAGTTTCAGCTTCAGCATCATTCCTTCCAAAGAAATCCCAGGGCTGATCTCCTTCAGAATGGACCGGTTGCATCTCCTTGCAGTCCAAGGGACTCTCAAGAGTCTTCTCCAACACCACAGTTCAAAAGCATCAATTCTTCGGCGCTCAACCTTCTTCACAGTGCAACTCTCACATCCACACATGACTACTGGAAAAACCATAGCCTTGACTAGATAGACCTTAGTCGACAAAGTAATGTCTCTGCTTTTGAATATGCTATCTAGGTTGGTCATAACTTTTCTTCCAAGGAGTAAGCATCTTTTCATTTCATGGCTGCAGTCACCATCTGCAGTGATTTTGGAGCCCCCCCAAAATAAAGTCTGACACTGTTTCCACTGTTTCTCCATCTATTTCCCATGAAGTGATGGGACTGGATGCCATGATCTTCGTTTTCTGAATGTTGAGCTTTAAGCCAACTTTTTCACTCTCCACTTTCACTTTCATCAAGAGGCTTTTTAGTTCCTCTTCACTTTCTGCCATAAGGGTTGTGTCATCACTTTATTGCTAATATGTGATCATTTTTCAAAAATGCCTACATATTCTGGAACACAGTGTATAGAAAGGGCTTCCCTAGTAGCTCAGATGGTAAAGAATCTGCTTGCAATGCAGGAGACTCAGGTTTGATCCCTGGGTTGGGAAGATCTCCTGGAGAAGGAAATGACAACCCATTCCAGTGTCCTTCCCTGAAGAATCCTATGCACAGAGGAACCTGGTGGGCTACAGTCAATGGGGTCACAAAGAGTTAGACATGACTGACTCACACTTTTACTTTTTTAAACACAATGTTATCTTTTCCTCTAAATCGAAATTCAGGATTGCACTTTTAAACAATTCTACATCTTTACTATTAGACTAATCAATTATTAAAAAGTCTTATCTGTCTGTTATTAGTATAACTAATGCTTTCAGGTTTTATATACAAACATATTTGGTTGTTCTGGGTTGATTGTGATATAAAGTGTGAGTTTGAGATCCAACTTTTTTCCTAGATCCTAATAATGACAGTAACTTTTATAATATATGTATTTATACAATAGAAAATATAAATTTATGCAAATACATAGTTATTTAATATATTTATGTATAAATAATATACATGTCTAGTATAATAAATACTATTTTATAAAATATATTTATACAGTAGTGGAATAATTCAGCATTTCCACTACCTACTTGTTATGTCAACTTTATTGTGGACCAAATAATTGCATTTTTGGTTTGCTTGTGGATTTCTATTCTTTTCTACTGATCTATTAATATAACTATGAATCTTTTTGGTTAGATGACAGTCAGCAGTAAAAATTAAAACTGAGCTTTGATGGAATGATACACTGAAGGGCTAAGGATGGACAAGTGAAGTAGAGACTTTAGAAAGATAGGTAGAATCATAATCTTTTTTGCCTAAAGAGGAGTGAACCTAGGATGGATGAAAATGCAAGTTTCATCAGAGGAAAGTACACACTGTCAGCAATTTATTTAAACTGTATAAAAAGGACTCTGCAATGCTTTCCTCTTTAAAAGGCATGATGTTAGAGAGATAAACATCATACTAAATTACACTTGCAGCACATATTTGTGTCTCCAGAGAAACGGTGAATATGGTTAATGCATGTTTTATGCTGTTTTGACTCTGGTCTAAACCAATTAGATTAAAGAAATTTACTTTATGAACAAAAATGGCAAGATATAGTAGCTGCAATTAGAATGTTGTGTTGAAGTTAGTACCTGTAGTCCTCATTCCTAGAACACACCCGCCTAGTAAATGAGGCCGACATTCCACATTTGTATTCATAATCTACTCTCTAGGATGTGTGGAGCTCATGTAAAATTAATGCTCACTTATGTAATTCCATCAGTGCTTCTTAAACCTCTGTTTCTCCCCTTGTGCGTTAAAGAATTCATCCTGACCACCCCAGTATGGGCTTCTTCAGTGGCTCAGTCAGTGAAGAATCCACCTGCAATGCGGGAGACCTGGGTTCAATCCCTGGGCTCGGAAGAGTCCCTGGAGGAGGTCATGGCATCCCACTCCAGTATTCTTGCCTGGAGAATCCCATGGACCGAGGAGCCTGGGGGGCTACGGTCCCTGGGGCCGCAGAGAGTCAGACAGGGCTGAGTACACCCGTGCAGCACCCCTGGGTATGGCCGAGCCCCTGCATTGTTCACCAGCAGCTAGCGCAGCACCTGAGCAGACTGTGCAGAGAAGGGAAGGTGCAGAAAAAGGAGCTCGCCAAGAGTTTACAAAATCTTCTAGACTAAAAAATATATATCTTGACAATGTTGTGATGATGTTATATCAAAAACAAAATCTTTACCACTTATCCAAGATTTTAGGATCCATGAAACTGTTAAAGCATAAGTCATTTTTTTAAGTTTTACTTTAATTTTATATGACTTTATTTTTAAAAACTAAAAATTAAAAATTATATATATATATAGCAATGTTCAAATAATAGTGGATTTAATGGTAAAGTCTGATCTACTGGGCTCTGCTTAACCTGTAAGTTGGGGTATGGAGAGACCCATTACCTTTTCTGAGACATTATTATTTTGTTTCCTTTCTTACTCTATAAAGTGCCTTATTTGGCAATTTAATATGTTTTGTGAACCAACTTTACATTGCCTGCATTTATTTCTATTTAAATAAAACAAAATGAGCATCTAAACTGGAAACTTAGTGAGTTCTTCTGAGCTATTGGTAATATTAGATTCTTTAGCAAGAAAGCTGTTTTATCAGTTACTGAATACACAGACAGACACTGTATAATCTCGCCCATTAAAAGGTGGGTGAGGTACAAGTTTTGGTTGCCAGGTGTCAGTAGGAGAAGCAGGTCCTCCCAGACTCGTGGCTTACAGGCCTGCCCTTCACACCAGGCTTCCCAAACTGGCCAGAGAGTCGCTAGCGAGGTCCTGGTGTCCCTTCCTTTGTTTGTCATTTCCCTGGCACAGACATACCATTTATGTGTCAGCTTTTGTCAAGGACATTCCTGGGTGAATTTACATAGTAAATTTATATTAACTGATTATGAAGACTCACAGTGAACAGAAATAGAATCAAGCCATAAAGCCATTTGTGGAATTTGAGAGTATGGATGAGAATATATTAAGATTTAAAAACCCAATACAGTATTATAAAGTAAAATAAAGTAAAAATAAAAATTAAAAAGAAAGATTTAAAGACAATCTATGTTTCACTTCTAATTTCATGAAATTTGACAAAAAGTCTTCAAAAGGAAAGAAAAAAATTGGACAGTGAAGGGGAGAGAAGAAAAAAAAGAAAAGAGAGATTTGGGGAAAGAAGAAAGGAAATGCGGGAGGAACGCAGGGGAGATGAAAGGACAAACCACCCTGATCAGTCCTGTATGTGAGCATGGACTGTTATGGAATGTTCTCACGTGCAGACTTTTACGCTGCTTGTCTACCTGTACTATGTCAATTCCTTTCTTCAAAACACATAAAAAGCCATTCAGTTTTATGAATAAACATATATTAATTTCCCATATAGTCTAAATAAAGTCTTTCACAATCCACTGTATGACCCTCAATCAAAATTCAGATCACAGGAATTCAGAATCATTCTTGTTCTTCTGATAAGAATAATCTGAGAATTGTGAATTTTATGGTTTACATAACAGAGGCTATTGATTAAGTAAATTTGAAAGTGTACATTAATTTTGTGATCTCTTAGGGAAGGATTACCTATACTTTCGTTGGATATCTGTGAATATGTCTTTATTTCAACAATGTTAACTAATATTTATAACTTGCTTCTATGAGTATTTGTCAGAAATTTGATGAACAGTCATCTTTTCATCTTAAGAAGTAAATGGCAGACTCTTTTAAAATTTAAACAGATCCTCTGTGTGCAGGCTGCAGTCCATAGGGTCACACAGAGTCAGACACAGCTGGTGGCTTAGCACACATGCACGGCCTTACTTTAATACAGAGACTGATTCCTTGAACTCTTACCTAATCTTCACCTATAGGAACATTCTCAATCAATGATGACATCATCTCTGCTTAGCTTTTCACCAGACCACCCCACCTACCCAGTGGCCGCGGGCTTTGGCCATCATAGCTGAGCAGGAGTGGAGAGCGAGGCAGGCCTGTGGGAGGGGCTTGTGGCCTCCTCAGAGACAAACCCCATTGGGGCAGGCAGCTCAGAGGGGCGGGCCCCGCTCCTTAAACACTGGGAAACTGGAGTAAAGCTACAGGAGGTAGTGTTTCCAACAGGTGGGAAAGAGAATCAGGCTTGAGAGATTTCTATCAGAGACAGATGTTCACAGCAGGCATCAGAACGAGCAAAAAAGCCATGTTTTAGATTCTCTTCCTGACACATAAAGAGTGAAATCTTTGTTGATCTGTGGGGTTGGGGGTGCAGGGGGACCCCAGAGCTGCAGTTCATTTCCACCAGGAGATGGAGACCCAGGCTGGCGAGCCTGCTCTGTCTTCTCTGTGCAGGGAGCGAGCCCAGCAAGAAGCCAACAACGTCCCCAATCCAGCAGGCCCGCCACACTGAAGCATCTTGCCTTCTTGCTTTCTGAATTCACGTACAGGCTTTCCTTGCGAAGGGCTAAACCGGGCAGATAGTGAGGGAAACAACAAACTGGAATGGTGTTTTCAAGTCCCTTCTCCTGGTTGACAGAAATAGAATGATTCTATTCCAAAATATAACGTTTTTACTTTTAAAGTAAGAGAAGGGGAAAGAGTCAATTCAGAATTTCTTTGCTGAGCATTCTATAGGAGGGTAGACTATGAGATAATAGTTAGAATTTATTAGCAGGATAAGTGAATTAAATATAATCATATAACTATATTGTATAGCTTAAACATAGTATTTTATTATTCATTATAATATATAATTATATGATGAACCTACATATATACTAACTTGTATTGCCCTATAATTAGAATAATGAGAAGGGAATTTGACACTATACATCAAAAGCCATATTAGTGCCATTCTCTTTAACATAATTCCATTTCTAAGAGTTTAACTTAAAAAGTTAAAACTTGAACAAAATTATGTTCATGAAAATGCTTCAATTATATGCCCACTGCTGGGCATACACACCGAGGAAACCAGAATTGAAAGAGACACGTGTACCCCAATGTTCATTGCAGCACTGTTTATAATAGCCAGGATGTGGAAACAACCTAGATGTCCATCAGCAGATGAATGGATAAGAAAGCTGTGGTACATATACATGATGGAGTATTACTCAGCCATCAAAAAGAATACTTTTTTCTTCTCCAGTTTCCAAATGTTTTGTTAAACTGTTGCATTAGTTTATAATGGAAGAAATTATTTTTAAAAGGAAGAAAATGTATAGATATATAACAAGAAAAATGGGGAGGAAAATCACCATTTTAAGCTCCTAATAAATTTTTCAAGATCATGAGCTTCTCATGCTGGCCCTTCTTGCTTATAGTTTACCTTGGTCTCCATCAGTCATTCTAGTGCTCAACTATTTCCCTAAAAAGGCATGTGGTCCAAGTTACCTATTGCTCTATGGCAAAGCCCCCCACAGTCTATCAGGTTTGACTACTTAGTGCTTCCTTGGTGACTCAGACAGTAATGAATCTGCCTGCAAAGCACGAAACCCAGGTTCAATCCCTGGGTCTGGAAGATTCCCCTGGAGAAGGAACTGGCAGCCCATCTTTGAACATCAGCTGCCACTTTCTGGCATTGCCACGAATTAGCCAGGGGTCTGCAAGCTTCCTTACAATAAGGATGTGATGAAGATGCTTATTACCATATGGTGATATCCTCATGCCCATGAAGTTCAAACCTTTTCTTCCTACATCCAGAAACTTTGCTGAAGAAAAATATTTAGGACTGGGAATAACCTCAACAGATATCAGATCCCCTTGTTTATCAGTAAATTTGGGTGTATTTTAAAATTTCATTTACTTGAAATATCTCTCTTCTCTGAGCCACCAGGGAGCCATAGCAATCCTAAGCATATCCACTTCTTCTTTCTCAGAGTCAGGCATCCATATCAGGAAATGACCTCCACAACTGGGCACTACTTTCCCTTGAACTCATGCTTGTCCCTTGTGGCTCAGCTGGTAAAGAATCTGCCTGCAATGCAGGACATCTGGGTTCGATCCCTGGGTTGGGAAGATCCCCTGGAGAAGGGAAAGGCAACCCACTCCAGTATTCTAGAGAAGTCCATGAACTGTATAGTCTGTGGGGTCACAAAGAGTCAGACATGACTGAGCAACTTTCACTTTTCATGCCAGTCCTAAAGATTCTGTTCTCAAGCTGTGTTATACTGTCATCAAATATGAGAATATCTTTAAAAGTCAATGGATTTATTAGAAGAAAAAATGAGCCTTACACTGAAGTTCAGAGTTCCCTTCTTCCTCAGTTGTTTGTGTGCAACAGTGTCAGGAATTTTGATTGATGGGTATTGCAGATCCTGCTGGGCATTCAGAGTGAATAATGGATTATATGTAGAACTGAATTGCATTCTCAAAAGAAAAAAAAATAATGTCAAGATATGCATGGGCGGGGAGTCTGTGGAGAATGGATACATGTATGTGCATGCATGTTAATTTGCTTCAGTCGTGTCCAACTCCTTGCAACCCTATGGACTAGCCTGCTAGGTAGCCTGCCAGGCTACTCTGTTGGGATTCTCCAGGCAAGAATACTAGAGTGGGTTGCCATGTACTCTTCCAGGGGATCTTCTCAACCCAGGGCTCAAACTCACATCTCTTGTGTCTCCTCCTGGTCTTTCAGATGGTAGAGAGTCCCCCTGCAGTTCAAGAGACCCAGTTTTGATCCTTGGGTCGGGAAGATCCCCTGGAGAAGGAACTGACAACTGACCCCAGTATTCTTGCCTGGAAAATCCCATGGACAGAGTAGTCTCGTGGGATGCAGTCCGTGGAGTCCCAAAGAGTCAGACAAGACTGAGTGACTGAACACACACACACACACACACATAGCACCTCCTGGCATGGCTGAATCCCTTCATTGTTCACCTGAAACTATCACAACATTATTAATTGGCTATACTCCAATACAAAATAAAAAGTTTTAAAAAAGACACATCCATACTTCAGTTCAGTTCAGTTGCTCAGTCGTGTCTGACTCTTTGCGACTCTGTGGACCACAGCACACCAGGCCTCCCTGTCCATCACCAACTCCCAGAGTTTACTCAAATTGATGTCCATCAAGTTGGTGATGTCATCCAACCATCTCATCCTCTGTCATCCCCTTCACCCACCTTTGATCTTTCCCAGCATCAGGGTCTTTTCCAATGAATCTCATCAAGTGGCCAAAGTTTTGGAATTTCAGCTTCAGTACCAGTCCTTGCAATGAATATTCAGGACTGATTTCCTTTAGGAGTGATTGGTTGGATCTCCAAGGGACTCTCAGGAGTCTTCTCTAACACCACAGTTCAAAAACATCAATTCTTTGGCGCTCAGCTTTCTTCACAGTCCAACTCTCACATCCATACATGACCACAGGAAAAACCATAGCCTTGACTAGATGGACCTTTCTTGGCAAAGTAATGTCTCTGCTTTTTAATATGCTGTCTAGGTTGATTATAGCTTTTCTTCCAAAGAGTAAGTGTCTTTTAATTTCATGGCTGCAGTCACCATCTGTAGTGAGTTTGGAGCACAAGGAAATAGAGCCTTTCACTGTTTCCGTTGTTTCCCCATCTATTTGCCATGAAGTGATGGGACCAGATGCCATGATCTTAGTTTTCTGAATGTTGAGCTTTAAGCCAACTTTTTCATTCCCCTCTTTCACTTTCATCAAGAGGCTCTTTAGTTTCTCTTCTCTTTCTGCCATAAGGATAGTGTCATCTGCATATCTGAGGTTACTGATATTTCTCCCAGCAATCTTGATTCCAGCCTGTGCTTCATCCAGCCCAGCATTTCACAGGATGTACTCTGCATATAAGTTAAATAAGCAGGATGAATTAAAGCATACTTAAAATATCCATACTTAAAACACACAGAGTATCTGACTATCAACTATAGAAAGTGAAAACTCTTAAGCAGCAGTTTGCCAAGTAGAATGCTCTAATAAAAGGACCTTCCTGAAATCCTTCAGTATAATTTTATATTATGGAAATTAATCACAATAGAGTAATAGCATTTAGCTGAAATTTTTAAATATTTGCTAATAATAACACACATATAGTTAAGTGGATATCAGACTAATATTTGGATTGAAAATTTTTGAAAGAGAAGAGACAAATTATTTTCCACTGAAGATAAGTTTCTCAACCTTAAAAACACTGTCTTTCCATGATTGTGGAGTGCCTGGGAGAGTAGGTGAGGAAGCAGAACTTGCTAAAGGCCACCCACATCAGCACTGACTCAATCAAGACTAGTTATTAGTGTTCCTCTTTGCAGGATCACTGGAGCTTCACATTATGTGTCTAAATGTATGAGTAAATGGCATTTTGTTTGCATTGGGGATTGATATTCCATGGATTCAGTTAGTCTTACTTGTAATTAATGAACAAATAGTCAATTAAAATATGTACATGTGGTGAAACAGACAATTTGCAAGAATCAACATAGAAGGACAGACTCAATCCACTTATTAGAAGCATGCTAGTACACCACACGGAGAAGGCAATGGCACCCCACTCCAGTACTCTTGCCTGGAAAATCCCATGGATGGGGGAGCCTGGTGGGCTGCAGTCCATGGGGTCGCTGAGAGTTGGACACGACTCAGTGACTTCACTTTCACTTTTCACTTTCATGCAGTGGAGAAGGAAATGGCAACCCACTCCAGTGTTCTTGCCTGGAGAATCCCAGGGATGGCGGAGCCTGGTGAGCTGCCATCTATGGGATCGCACAGAGTCGGACATGACTGAAGTGACTTAGCAGCGGCAGCAGTACACCACAAATAAACCAGCACTTAGCTGTATTTTTGTTTCTTTGTACCATATTTCACGCTATATCTGATATTTTGTCAAAGCTCTCTAATCCCGTTTCATGATATCAAAGGTCAGTGCCTCAATTCTGGGACTGTAAGAGAATAAATTTAAAATATCTTACCCTTACCAGTCCCCCATTTCATTTCATGGCTAACTTCTTAACTGCCTCACCCTAAAAAAAGTCATCAAATATTTTTACCATACTCTTAATTCTCACAGATAAAGCAAAAGTGCCATTTACAAAGAACAGACAACCATTTCTTTAGTCAATTTTATGGCAAAAGAAACCATTTAGTAGAGTACTAGGTCTGATGTCATGAAGACTCTAAAGAAACGCTTCTGGAAAAATAATTTGAAATCATATTTCTCTGATTTTTCATGCATTTCAAATAAACTTGGGAAATATGTTTTCCCAGCCTGTACCATACCAGTTCATGTTCATTTATTCAGGGACCCAATAAACACATATTTAGGTGCAATGCTGATGCTGAGGATAAACAGAACTAAAGATAATATGTTACAATCTCTGCCTTGGAGAACAGGAAAAGACTCACCTGTCTTGCTTGCTGTTATATTGCCAGTGCCTGAGATTATACTTGACATGAAGCAGGTGCTCACAATGGTCTTTTCTTCCTCTCTTTCTCCCTTTCCATCTTTCTCTCTTTCCTTCTGTTTGTCCTGTTTTCTCTTTTTTGTTTAATTGAGTGACATTTTATTTTTTTTATTTTTATTTTTAAAATTTTTATTTTTTAGTTTGTTTTGCTTTACAATACTGTACTCATTTTGCCATACATTGACAGAAATCAGCCATAAGTGTACCTGAGTTCCCAATCTGGACCCCCCCCTTCCCCCTCCCTCCCCACACCTTCCCTCCAGATCATCCCCGCCCATCAGTCCCAAGCCTTCTGCATCGAACCTAGACCGGCAATCCGTTTCCCTTATGGTATCATACATGTTACAATGCCATATTCCCAAATCCTCCCACCCTCTCTCTCTCCCACAGAGTCCAAAAGGCTGTTCTACACATCTGTGTCTCTCTTGCTGTCTC